>MSJI02000909.1:0-121540 GCA_001931905.2 Cladosporium sp. IMV 00045 | reverse complement strand
ATCAACAAATCCAACCTCCTCACCCTCTACCACCGCCTCTTCGAAGCGCACTTCCTCCCCTCCCACCTCGCCGTCATCCTCACCACCTCCAGCATCTACGACTTCTGCTACCCGCACCACCTCGTCCCCACCGTCCTGCACTGGGCCCTGGACTTCTCCGGCTGGTGCCGCCTCGCCGGTTTCTGCCTCATGATGTGCTACTTCTACCTGTACGCCCACTACCACCACCTCTGCCTCGGCCTTCGGCAGGAAGAGATGCGTCGCGCGGGCTTGCTGGAGGATATGGCCGAGCACGACGGCTTCAGCACGAAGGTCTTCCAAGTCGCGGGCATTTTTGAGGCGGCGCTTTTCCCCATTGGGGGTTTTGTTTTCGGCGCCATACCTGCCATGCATGCGGAGATTAGCCATTTGTTCACGGATCGCTTGACGTACGTGGTTAGTTTGAAGCCGCAGTTGACCGTGAAGAAACTCGCGGGCATGTCTACGCCTTGACGAGATGGGAAGGTGGATGGGCGCGGCGTTGGGGGTCTGCGAGTATGGCGTAATGGCATATACCTTTTTATTAATCATTATCGGCTTTCACCCTCTCCGCTTGGAGCATCTCACGTCGCCATTTTCACAGCGGAACGATTCTCGCTTCTCACATTTTCAGGAGAGACGATCTCCGATCTGATCGGTATGGGGAATACAGAGAAATCTCAAACAGGCAAAAGGCAAGCGGCAAAGGTAATCCCTTCGTTCAATACCTGGCAACGCGCCCAACCCCTATCCTCCATCTATCATCCACCCATCAAATCAGCCTCTTCCGACCTGTCCAGCAAAACCGAAACCGAAATCAATATCACAGCCTCGCCTTCCCCACTCCTTCCTCTGCAGCATCGACAACAACAGCACCCAACCACCCCTCCCCAACCTCCTCCCCCTCCTCCACCTCCAGCACCCACTCCACAACCCCTCCCCTCTTAGCCCTAACTTCAATCTCCATTTTCATCTGCCTAACGACACAAACAACATCTCCTTCACGCACCGCATCGCCGACGTCCACGTTGACTTCCACCAGCGTGCCGCTCAGCGGGATCAGGACGTGAGTCGGGTCGTTGGGGTTGCCTGTGCGGTGGGATTGGGTCGTGGAGGCGGAGCAGGTGGTGGATTGGAGGTTTAGGGTGTATGGTGCACATGAGGCGCTACCGGGGGGTGTGTGGGTGACTTCGGCGGTGAGGGAGGTGGGGAAGTCGTTGCGGAGGATGCGGGTTAGGAGGAGGTGGTGGGGGAGGGGTGGTTCTGAAGACTGGTTCTGATTCTGCGGTGTGAGGGTTAAGTTCCAGGCGTCTTTGGGGCGGAAGAGAGGGGCTGTGCTCGAAGCTGCTGTCGGGAGCGAAGGGGTCGTTTGGTTGGAAGACGATGATGAAGTCAGAGGGAACTTGGATGCTGCCTCCACTCTGGCATCGCGGATGGAGCGGCTCAGGACGAGGAGTTCCTCGTGGTGGCTTTCGAGCCATTGCGTGTCGCAGGCACCGGCGAGGAAGTCTGGATGCTCGACGATGGCGCTGAGAATGTCGAGGTTGGTTTTGATGCCCGTGACGCTCGCGTCTTGCAGAGCTCGGCGGGCTTTGCGGACCACGTCTTCCCATGTCGGAGCTGTGAGTATGATCTTTGCGATGACTGAATCGAAGTCCGCGCTCACAATGACGGGTGCGTGGTTGACGAGGGCGGTGTCGACGCGCACACCATTACCAGAAGGGAAGTGAAATGATTGGATCTTGCCGATGCTGAGGGAGTAGTTCTTCTCCGGGTCTTCAGCTGTGAGGCGAAGTTGGATCGAACGCTGGGGTGGCGGTGTTGAGGGATCTTGAGGAAAGCCAGCCAGGTCGGTCTGATCGAGAGACAGACCTTGAGCCAGTTGCAACTGAATCTTGACGATGTCGAGCGAGCAGATAGACTCGGTGATAGTGTGCTCGACTTGGAGGCGAGGGTTTATTTCCAGGAAAAAGAATTCGCCTGTTGAAGGATTTACGAGGAACTCGAACGTGCCTAGAGACCTGTATCGGATCTGATGAACATTCAGCGTCAGCATTTTCAAAACATCCAGGAGCTCCAGAATGCAAGCGAAGAGCAAATGTGACCATCACCAAACTTACCTCCCTCGCCATCCTCATCGCCGCCTCGACCACCCTCCCCACCACCCCCCTATCCTCCAAAGTCGAAACAGCCAACTCGACGACCTTCTGAAACCTCCTCTGAAGACTACACTCCCTCTCCCAAAGATGCCTGACACCTCCCTCCCCATCCCCCAAAACCTGCACCTCCACATGCCTCCAACCCTCAACGACAGCCTTCTCGACAAAAACCCTCCCGCTCGCACTCTCCCTCCCTGCCCTCTCCACCGACGCCTCCAGGTCCTCCCAAAACCTCACGAGCCGCATGCCCCGTCCTCCTCCCCCGTCTACCGCTTTGATCATGACCGGCAAACCAACCTGTTCGACGAACCGCATCACGCCATCGAAGTCCCCATTCCGGATCTCCTCTTCCAGCGCCGGCAGAACAGGAACGCCACACCCCTGCGCCAACCTCCTCGCAGCCAACTTATCCCCCGTGCGAGACAGGATCTCCTCCCCAGGCCCCACGACGAGGATCCCCGCTTCTCGCAAAGCGGCAGCGAATTCGGCGCTTTCGCTCAAGAATCCATAGCCGGGGTGCACGGCATCTATGCCGTTTTGCTTGGCGAGGGAGACGAGGAAGGGGATGTCTGTGTAGGAAGAGGGGGAGGGGAGGGGGACGGAGTGTGTTGCGGAGTGCGTGTGGGAGGTGTCGGTTGGGGTGTAGAGGGCGTAGGTTTGGAGGTCGAGTTCGCGCGCGGTGCTGAGGATGCGGGTGGCGATTTCACCTCTGGAGATTGGGAGGGTGGTTAGTTGTGGTTTGGATGGGAGGATTGGGTTTGGCTGGTCGCTTGGTTGGTGGTGCTTTTCCTCCTCCTTCTTCCTCTTTTCTTGTTGTGTTTCGATTGCTGTCCTTGTTCAAATCCCGATAGCAAACCACACTATCCTCTTCCAAACGAAAGAAAAAGGTTGAAAACATACCTATTAGCGACCAACAACCTCTTAATAGGCCTCGGAGGTACCATTGCAGCGGACATAATGACTGTTTGCTATCGTCTCCAATTGAACTCCCCAAACAATAAACAATGCACTAAGAGCTTCCTTCTTCCTGCTGTATCAATATATCAATTCTCCCTTGTAATAAATCCAATCAACATCGAAGAAAAAAAGCGAGGCGGGGTGGAGTGTGATCGATCAATATTGTAGTAAAAGAAACAAGCGATCCACAAAGGACTTTCTCATCAAGAGTAAAGTTCACTTCAAACGTCCCAATTCATGCGAAATATAGAATACTAACATATCGTCGCAGTCGGCTCGCAAGAAGTGTCGCGTGAGTATATGCCTCGGTCCATTTGCATCTTCCCCACTGCTCTCCGGCTGGGGTTGTGGAGTGTAGATCGCCTGGGAGACCAAAGCCGAGTGAGCAATTCAAGATAGCCGGAGAGCCAACGATTGCACTGTAATAAATGGCGACGAGAATGAGTTCTGTTCACAATCAGCGGACGAATACACGATGGATTCAGAAGCAATTGCAGACACAATGGTGAGGCGGGGCGAGGTTTAGGAGACGATACTGCTACTATACATCCGCGACTGCCTTTCGCTGCTGGCAAACATCCCATTTCATCACTGCCTCCTGATTTGTAGGCCTCTTTTCTTCCAAAAGGGCCACAACCTTAACCTGATTCTTCTCGCTTCTCCCATGCCCGTGTTCAGAATCCCTCGCTTGAGATCCTTGCTCGATAAAGAAAAGGAAAAAAGCGATACTCGAAGTTAATATATGTCCACAAACCCGTGTTTGTTCCCATTGTGCAACCCGCTGTTGGTCCTCCAGTGTGTGTGTCCGTGCAAAACGCCTCGCTTCCCTTTTTTGCAGTGTTCGGTTGATGTGATTGATGGCGACGAAGGGGGAGGAAATGGAAAGCTCCCTTGGGAAAATCCCTCCATTATCCTCGTTGCCAACAGAATCAAAAGCATCCATGATTTCGAAAACTTGCTTCCTCCCTTATGATCCTCTTTTATCCATTCCCCTCTTTCGATTTCTGTCCAAGATGGAAAGAGGTTGAAAGAGAGAAGAAAAAAAATCAAACGCCGACGCCCATGATGCCTGGAATTTCGCTTTCGCTTTGAATTGATGCGATCGTAAGGTCCTTCGCTCTGATCGTTTTGCCGGTTCCTCCTTGCTTTGCTTTGGTTCGTGTTGCGCAGTGCAATCAAGGCTCATCATCATCATCCTTGGGGTTGAGATCCATGATGAAGTCCCTGGTCACCTCGAAACTCAGCCACGAGCTGGCCATCGACGGCGCGACCTTGAGCAAGTTCGGACTGATGCCTTTGTACAGGCCCTTGAGACCTTCCTGGGCGACGATGACGCGGATGGCGTCGAAGATGCCCTTGTATTGGTAGCCCATGCCAGACATGGTGTTGATCTGGAAGCGGCGGCGGAGCACGTCGCTTTGGTTGATGTTAGTCGTGTGAACGATGTGTGCAAGATTGGGATGGGGCTTCACTTACAGAGGGTAGGTGCATGTCTGTGCCACGCCACCAGAAATCGCACCAGCTCCGAGCTTTCCAAGACTGCCAGGATTCGATTCGCCCTCAGGTGTGAAGTAGGTGCGAACGCTCTCGTAAATCATGAAGTTGAGACCGACGTAGGGCGCGACACCGGCCACAGTCGGGATTATGCCTCTGTACAGCGCTGGGATGCCACCCTCGCTCACATACATGTGCTTCATCGTGCCCCACATACCAGGGAGTCTGCGCTTTGCAGCCTCTGCGGCGGCGACGGACTTTTCTTTTGCCAGTGTAGCGAAGGAAGCGGATTGGATGGAGAGACGCGTGCGAACGATGTCGAGAGGGTAGGTAACGGTGACTGAAGTAATGCCGGCGAGGGCGCCGCAGCATAGACGGGCAAGCGCGGTAAGTGGTTCCCCAGGTGATGGTTCGAAGCCCTGTCATACAACTGATTAGTCCGATTTTACTTTGATCGTGAGATTACCTTCTCTCGTCTCTGTTCGGTGGTCGAGGTTGGCTCGCATATTGACGAGCAATATTGCCAGTATTGACGCCAAGATGGTCGCTGCGTGTTGAATGCTGCTGGGCGCCGGCAACCCTGCTCACTGCCCATTGCCAACCGCCTTTTTTCCACCCCTCACTCCCAAATGTCCAATGCCCAATGTCCATAACCCACCACCCAGTACCATCATCTCCCACATATCCTTTCCCCAAAGCAACGCTCAAAAGACAAAAAGAAATAAAAGAAAAACACATACCTTCTTGTAGATATTGTAACTGCCAAACTGCACCGCGCTATACGGCACGATGCGGATGCAATTGGTGCCGTTGCCGGCCATCATGCCGCGCCAGCCCTCCTCCCGCCACATCTTGGAGAGTGCCTTGCCAATGCTCATCTTATATTCATTGCGGCCGACATTCTGGACCTGCAGCAGGATCTTCAAGCGCTCGAGTGGGGAGACGACGGTGCGCGAGACGGCGCCGGCGGTGCCGCCGGCGATGAAGGAGGCGATGACTGGCTGCGAGAGCCAGACGCGCAGGCCGTAGTAGGGAATCGGCTCGGCGGGGGTGGTGGAGGTCGAGGGCGGGGTCGGAGGTTGTTGTTCTTCCCCGGGTGAGGTCATATTTGAAGTTGCGGTTTTGAGCGGGTTCGGATTGGGGAGAGGGTTCGGGGCGAGGGGTGAAGAGGAAGGGCCAGAGCTCATTGTTGGAGGTCGTAGGTTGGTTTGCGCAGCGTCATTGGAGGGCGAATGCGCGTTGTTGTGAGTGAGTTGAGGATATGCTAAATGGAAGCGATGCTGGACTGGCGCAAAGAATGGCTTGTCGGTATCATATGAGCGCAATCGACGCGAAGGTCGGTGAGGTGAGCGGAGCGGAGAGTGAGGTGAGGAGAGGCGGATTGGAGGTGAGAGGAGAAAGTGAGAGGTGAGTTGGAGTGAAGTGAGGTTGTAGCGAGTGAAGGACGGGCGAGATGTGGTTGATGCGCTTTGTGAGAGCGAGAGAGGCAGAGCTGGCTGGTTATCGGATTCGGAAGATCTCGCCAAGCCTTCTGCGGCTTTTGATGATGCTCTTTGCTCTGCTTCCCCGGGATCTTCCCCCAAGTGAGAAGTCAAAAGGTCGACTCCACTATTCCAGTCACGCAGTAAGGCCAGACTGCGGGGTTTCTCGAACAAAATGACAGGTCTGATACGGGATCAAGTGAAAGGGAAGCGCGTGCTTCTATCACAAAGAGTGAGGTAGTGACAGGAGAGACTGACGACAAGTCAAGTCAAAGTATCGCGAGACTCTCCTCGTCAGCCTCAAGCCTGTCTCACCCCCTGAGCCTCATGTTTGGCTTGTACCTTGTAACCGCCTCCTTCCAGTTAAATCCCTCGCCTCGACATTATTCTACAAATAGCTTCCGGGACAGACAGTACGAGCCCTAATGTCTTCCCCCCGATAGGATCTGTGCAGAAGAGCGTGTGGACAGCGTGGAATCATGGAAGTAATAGCATAGGAGGTAAACAGGGAGGCAACACCATGGATTGACGAGACTACCAGTTCTTCAACGGATTCGTTCTGCAGTAATGATCTCAATGACTACTAACGACATTATACGAAAAGTACCTCGGCCTTATTCTTCGAGAAAACACCAACTCCAGATTAAGACTTCCCATCCATTACCAACGCCAAAAGATACCAACCCTGCCTTTTGAGCCATTGTATCATTACTTCTTCTTGGGGCTCTGCGACCTGTTCTCCTTCTGGGGACTCACGCTCTGTTCGACCATGTCAGCCATAATCTTCGTCGCCATGCAAGAAAGAAGCAAAGAAAAGAATGTCAACTCACCCTCGCGCTCCTCACAGGACTAGCCGATTTCTACTCAAAGTAATAGTCAGCTCAAAATATTCTCCAAGAAACAGACCCCCAAAACCTCAAACCAAACAAGAAAAGCCAAGGAGGAAAGAGAGAGAGAGAGAGAGGAAAGTAAGACTACTAACCTCTCTCCCACTCCCACTCCCGCCCCACCCTCCAGCGACAGCCAACATCTTCCCCACGAACTCGCCCACCATTTCACTCACCTTGCTCGGACTGGCGGCCTTCTTCGCGTTCGGTGCGGCTTTCTTCGCGGCCGGTTTGGTGTCGCCGGTGGGTTTGGCGGGCGATTTGGCTGGGGAGGCCTTCTTCGCTGGGGAGGCCTTCTTCGCGGGAGACGCCTTCTTTGCTGGTGATGCCTTCTTCGCCGGAGACGCCTTCTTAGCTGGCGAGGCCTTCTTAGCAGGCGACTTCTTCTTCGCCGGCGAAGCTTTCTTCACCACACCAGCGGCCTGAGTGCGGGGGCCAGGACTCTTAGCCTTCGTCGCTTTCTTCGGGGAGGAGGGGGCGGGTTTGGACGGTTTGCTGGTTGTCTTTCCCTATAGGCAGGGAGGACGAGTTTGGTTAGAAGGCATGTTTCTTTTTTCTGGTCAACCCGACAAGCAGCGCGATGTTGATCGCGTGGTCGACGCAAATGCGAGTGTGGGTAGGGAAAAAAAAAAACGCGGCAGTGGCAAACGTAAGAGGCAGATGAGAGGATGAGCGCGTACAATATCCCTGATCCTCGCGCTACGACGCGCAGGGCCGACGCTGTTGTCGCGGACTTTGGCCATGGTTGCCTTCGTCGTCTGGCGTTTGGCGGTTCGCGCTGGGGGGTTGGTTTTGTTTGGATATTCGGGTTGAGTGCCGAGGAGGAGAAGGCGGCTGAGGAGCATGAAAGTCGAACGGGTGAGTTTTACTCTGAATCATTAAAAGTCAAGGTCGGAAAAGACGCATGTGGCGAGCAGAGAGTGTCTGGAAAGCTGAAGCTGAAGCTGAAGTTGTGAAGGACAATCTTAAGCGCAGGCTCACCAAGCGACAATACCTAGGTTGACCGCGACAATAAGAGAAGACGGACAGCAAACACTTGGAGAGGCGGATGAGGAGTACGTGAGATAAAGAAATGGACCAATCCGCGAAATCTGTATTGTTTACTTTCTTCACAAAGAGAGCCAAATTGCGGAATGTGAGAAGAGTCGTCGATGGGAGGCGAGAAAGTCTAATAACTTCTCCTCTGGCATTCCATCCAACCTCGAATCCAAACAAGATTCAAAAGAGATTCTTCTCTTCAACAACTTGATCGAGAAGATCAAAATTCAAAATAGAACATAAAAACAAAGCAAAACAAATAACTTTTTTCCCTTCCTAAGTGATGATTTTCCTTCCCATGAAACTCCAACAGCAGGCAGAAGGCCACGCCTTCTTCCCGCATTATGCAAAATGTGATTTGTTGTTCTTGTTCTAGGACTTTCTCCTATGCGCGCACAACACACGTAACGTCATTAAACAACATCACATCTCTTCTCTTTGCTCCCAAGTCAATTTCTCTCTCTCTACTCCAGCAAAGCATGCGCGCTCTTGGCCATGCGCTTGTTCATGAAAGCGAAGAAGCTGACGGGGCTGGCGCTGATGCCCATGCTGTAGATGAAGCGGCTGGCGAGGAAGGAGCCGAAGATAGCGCGGAGGTAGGCCTCGGGGACCTGTGATGATTGGTTAGCATGATGAAGAAACTGAAGAAAGATATCTATTCATAAACTCACCCTCTCAAGAATGTTGTCCAGACCGATCTGCTGGAGCAGAAGCTGCGGCAGGGCGTCGCTGAGGACGCTCCTGCGCAGCTCGACGTTGTCCCACAGCTCGGTGGCCTGCAGCTCCTCGTCCATGCGGGTGATGGCGACGGACAGGCGGTCGGAGAGGATGCTGCGGCTCTCGCCGGTGGCCTCGCCCTCGCGCCAGAGAGTCTCGAACTCGAGGCGTGCGTTCTCCTGGATCGTCGCCTGGACCTGGCGCACGTAGTCCTGGTAGAACTGGGGGACGGCGCCGTCGTCCTTGACGCACATGTGCTCGATGAAGCCGGCCTCGTCGAAGGAGAGGGAGGCGAGGACTTCGAGGGAGGAGGAGGTGACGCCACCCTTGTTGGCAGAGGCGTCTTTGAAGACAATCGTGCCGGCCTTCTCAAGGCGGAGCTTGGCTTCTTGCGTGATGAAGAGGTTGGCGCCTTCGACGATGTAGGGGATGACGGGCTTGCCGTCGCTGATGAGCTTGGTGGCGGAGGAGAAGTCGATGCTCTCGGGGCGACCACCGCAAGGGACGAACATGTCGAAGTTCTCCTGGTTGCGGAGGTGGAAGGTGTTGCGGAAAGTGGTGCCGTTGTGAACGACCTCGCCGGAGGGGAGAGTAAGGTTGTTGTCCTCGACGAGCACGCGGTAGCCCTCGCCGGAGAGCCTGGAGATGTCAAAGTTGTTGATCATCTTGCGCTCAGAGGCGAGACGGAGAAGCTCCTGGCGGTCAATACCCTTGGGGTCCACGAGCACACCGGCACCGTCAACGATGGCGACATACTTCTCCTTGCCGAGCAGGATCTCGTTGGAGCCGAGATCACCGTCAGGGCCACCGGTCTGCAGCTTGCGAACCTGAGTCTCGTCCAGGCCGAGCTTGCGGTAGATACCCGTGACGTACTCGCGAACACTGAGCGTGGTCATGCCGTACTTGTCGTGAGGAATGCCACCAAGCTTAGGGTTCTTACCCGTGAAGAAGGACTTCCACCAAGGCGCGCCACGGCTGCGGGCGTGGGCGGTAGCCCAATTGACGAGCTCGGCGGTGTTCTCATCGGGACCCATGAAGAGGATCTCCTGCTTGCCGTGAAGATCAACGATGGGGTCCTTGATACCAGGGCTAGTGGGAGGGAGGAGCAAGTCCATGATAGAGTCGATGTACTTCTCGAAGGCGACAGTCATCTTGTCCTGGTGTTGGTAGTCGAGAAGAACGACACCCTTGCTGCCACCTTCGGGAATGTCCTTGTTCTTCTTCTGCTGAGTGTTGGCAAGGTTGTAGTTCTCGTCAAAGAGAGAGCGAGCGTTGATCGCGTAAGCTTCGCGGCTTCTAGACTTCACAATGCGGATACCACCACGAGCGACGTCTCTGAAGCGAAGGTGGAAACCTCTGAACTCGGAGCTGATCACCAGGAACATGCCGTACAGAGGCTGGGCGTACTCCTCAGCAGGAAGGAAGGTGGGGTTCAGGCGGAAGGAGAGTGCGACCTTGGTTGGGGTATAGAAGTTGGTTTTGAGGACGGCAGAGTTGAAGATGCGGAATGCCGACATAACCATGGTGTGGTGCTCGTTGACGGTGTTCTGCACAATCAAGTCCTTGAGTTCGGCATCAGGAAGCGCGCGGTCGACGGACATGCGCTGGTAGGACAGCGTGGGGAGGAAGTTGTCGGCATCGCCGCGAGTCTGAACGTAGTGTGTGTTTGCGAAAGAAAGGTAGAGCGCGCGGATGAGATCGGGGTACTGGTCGATGATCTCGAGGATGTAGTCCGCGGTGAAAGTCTCGTTACGCAGACGCTTCTTCAGCTTGGCGAGGATCTCAGCGTGGACAGTATTGGTGGAGTCCAGAACGGAAGCAAGACCATTGTACTCGTTGCCGAGCCTGTTGAGGAAATGTTGAGTGAAGATCCACACGCAGTGAGCGTAGATGGCCTCCTGGAGGGACAGACGTCCGGAGATGAAGTGAGCTTGGAAGCGGTTTTGGGGAATGCAGTAAAGCAGGGAGATCTCCTTCATGATCTGATGAATGCTGGCCTCGATCGGAGGGTGCTTGCTAGACGCTGTGGGCGCAGGGGCAAGGTACATGGAAATGATGGTGATGCCGTTGGAGAACTGCTCAACGTACTTCCTTGAGGAAGTCAGGCCGTAGTAGTGGTAGAGACTGCTGAGGGCAGAGAAGAGGCCCTGGGCGGAACCTTGCTTGAAACCAACAATCAGACGCTTCTCGCGCACGCCCTCAATGTCGTACATGTCAATGACGGGACCAGTGCGGGAGACGACCTGGTCCATGATGCTTTGGTAGATCATCTTGGTGTTCTGTGTAGCCTTGAGGAGGAAACGCTCGTCACCGAGCTCCTCGATTCTCGTCTCGCCGGCGGCGGGGTTCTTGTTCTTGAAGACCGACTGGTAGACAAAGTAACACCTGATGGACTGCACGGCTTGCGAGGGAGCGCGGAAAGTCTCAACGCGGTAGCTGTTGCCACCTCTGCTGCCGTCCAAGTACTTGCTCTCAAGCCTGGACTCGTAACCCGGGCCAGAGGCATTGGTAACGCCAGCAGCACTGGTGTCGATGTAGACGGCGTGGTCGGTGTCCTCCTTGTCCAATTGGACCTTCATCTGGTTGTCTCCTCTCGCGTAGGCGGCGACCTTTGCGGCCCACAGAGAGTGGATATGGCTGGCAATGGCCTCGACGCTCTCGGTGCTGAAGTACATGTCGTCGATGCCCAGAGCGTTGTAGAACCACTCGGTCTCAGACTTGACAAAGTCTTCAGGAATGAACTCGGCGCGGTCGAGCTCGGCAATGACATCTTCCATCTGCTTGGGCTTGCCCTCGAATTTGGGAGCGACATAGCCGCTGCCAGTCTCTTGCAAGACATGAGGTGTGGGAGAGGCGGTGCCAGGGATGCCGAGGTGGGTAGGCTGGGGAGAGGGTTGGCGGCCAGGCTCGCGGATGACAGTGTCGAGGAGCTTGTTGACGGGCTTTGGGGCACCATTGACGGAGCCGTTGGGTACTGGTGAAGCCATATTTGCGGTTTGTGGCTGAGAAATTGTATATGCAACGGAGGTGACGTTGGCGGGGTTAGCTCTTCGCGGGGCTCTTTCTATTCAGCAGAGCACCTGGCTACAGCTTTCTGTAGTGATGTATAGGCGGTTGTATTGCGAGGAGGATTGTGAGATCTTGAAAATGAGAGGATGATTAGTGTCTGTAGGAAGAAAGACAGAGCAGGTGGTAGAAGAAGCTGTCTGAAGAGTAGTCCACAATCAGGAAGAGACTGCGGGCATTTGAAACCTTGCTTACCTGGGATCGTCACCAATGGGCGTCGGCTCGAGCTTTTCTTATCGGCCTGTGTGACACAAGACGGCAGCCAAAAAAAGATGAGGCGACCGAAACGAGAGGGATCGTGAAGGCGACTGGATGATAAGAGGCGTGATTGGTAGAGTGAGTATCAGTCGGTGAGTGAATGTGAGAGTGAGGGCGGTAGGAAGGGGAAAAGTGAGTTGTTTTGGTTTAACAGATTAAATCGCTCAAAGCAAAAAAGTCTCAGGTCCGGGCATACTGTCGTGGATATATATATAGCAAGTATAACAAAATATCTCTTCGGGCTCACGTCAACAGGCATCAAACCACGCAACAAAGCCCGGCTGCCCTCGGCCTATGCACGCACTGCTTGGGAGCACCCACCACCATCACCACAGGGCTAGCCGGGCCAGAAGATGCGTTAATGGGCCACATGGGGCGAACTGGCAAGATTCCGAGACTAAACAACTCCATTCCATGTCCACCTCTCGGCCACTAATCGTGCCGTACCTGAAGATCGCGCCATCTCACTTCGCCTTCGCAGCCAATGCCTTCTCCAGATTTTCTTTGCCCCAGCACGTGAGCTCGAAAGCCTCCGCCCCATAGCGTAATACCACCGCCTTTTTGACACATCACCCGCCCAACTCTGTCATGTTGGCCCAGCACGTCTACCACATCGACGTCGCCATTGATCGAACTCGCCCACCTGTCCTCGCTACCTTTACGTTTGTCCTGCCCACGCTGCCCCGACTTCCTCCTCCTAGCCTCCGTCCCTCCGCATGGAGCATCCTCTTGGGGTATACCATTAGTCTATACGCTCCGGCTATTACCCCTACTTTTGCTCTCCATGACTGGGGGATATTGAGCAGACCCGCTTAGTGTCTGAGATTCTCTCTATACTTCGTCTATCCTCGTCAACTCAATGCGCGAATAATCCTCTCGTCCTGTCTCTCATCGGCAACCTTGTTGGCAGTTTTCCTTAGCGATACCTGACGTGCTCCGATCTAGGCCTTGTTCAATTATTTCCTGACCGCGCGGAGCATCATTTTGCGCGATTTTACTTCCGAAAAAGTATGCTAAGAAAAGGTACTTTCGTGGGAGTCACTTTTCAAAATACGTGGAGAGCGGATTCTTCCCTCCCGCTCTATGGAGTCTACCTTTTCCTTCTCCAGGCGGCCCCAGACTTGGGAGGCTTTTGAGGCGTTTTTTTCTTTAGACACTTTTCCTCATTTGAGATTCCCTCATATCGAGACACCCTCCCACTTCTTGGCCGTTCCCCAGGTTTTTCTTTATCACCGCATGGGCTCTCTAGGTCTTCAAGGCGCAGGATCTACTACGGTTTGATGTATAACACAGTACGGAGCAGTCGGTTCGCAGCGGTACTTGGAGCCTTTTTGTACAGATCCTGCAAGCCTAATTATGGTAGGTATAAGAAGGCTGGCGATCTGCTTCTGCTTCTTCGTAAACTCTTGTGAGACAGAATCCCAAGCAATCAAGATCACGTCACTTGTCCATACCGCCAATTTGACCGTTGCAAGAGGCCTACGTAAGATTCCGCACAGCTGGCTGTGAAATCCAGGAGTCAACCAAAACTCTTGTCCGTCTGTCTGTCTCATTACGACTACGACCACGCGACACGAACATGACGCCGCCGCCACTCCAAAAATACCTCAAATATCGCCGCATTGAAGCCATGACTGAGTCAAGGTATACATTATTAATCCCTCAAACAAATAGAACAGACACATTCCCAATTCTCACGCCCACTCACCCCTAAAAGCTTGACATCACAACCTGATATACAACGAACACTGCGTCCAGAAAATCGCAACTGAATTGGCTCTACCATCACCGACTTCCTGCTAATTTGAGGCAGTTGTTCCACATCCTGCTCTCCTTCTCACTGCTCCGGGCTGACTGAATATCCTCATATGCAGCACACCCACCCACCCCGCCAGATCCCAGTTCTTCAGCGCTTCTACCTAGCCTACCGTGGATTTTGTGATCTATCTTGGCCATCTTCATATCACAAAGAAGTTTCTCCTCGACACCGCGCAGAGGTGTAGATCATCGTCGAGGTTGGTTTGTTTTTTGCAAGAGGTTTTCCTTCCCCTTGAAGAACGCTTGGAAGCTTATCGCTTCTCAGGCTGTTGGCCTGCTGCTTTGTCAGACGCATCGTTCCCGTGCAGATCGACTGACGGGTCGGCTGTTGTAGAGGCCTCCGCCCATCGGGCATCAGCTGGAGACTGCGATGCTGTCGTAGAATCGTTACTTACCCGCTCAGCAGGAATGTCGGTACCTTGGTTGGAGGTAGTGAGCGCAAAACGTTCTTCTGCCTGAGTTAATATGTGACGCCAAGACTCCATCTTTGGGTTAGCATCCATCATGCGGCGAATATCGTCGAACTCGCTTCGTGACGATATCTTGTTAGTGGCCTTCGAAGCCTGCTCGTGCGCCCATGGGCTCTCGTAAGCCGTTGGTGGACCGTTATGAGGACGTACATCGTCTTTCGGGCGTGAAGTATTCTTGCGAACGCCTTGCCGCTGCGAGTAGCCTAGTGGCTTGCGTCTATGCCTTGGTTTCTTAAGGCTTTTCCGATATCGTGCATAACCCTCAGGGTCACGTTGGAGGAAGTCAGACTCCCATTGCGAAAGTCGACAAGGTCCTGGGTGTGCCTTAAGGCAATTCTTACAGGTCGGGCGGCCATTTGCCTTCCATTCAAGGTATTCTGGCGAGTCTGTCTGTTGTTGAGAAGACAGAAGCGGCGCTGGCTGACTATCAGTGAAGCTCTCGTCCTCGTCGCAGCGTTGAGCTTGCGCGACTTGCAATTGTGTTTCACCACCGGACTCCTGATAGAAATCCGCGAGGTCGGGATCAGGTCCCCAACGCCTCAAAGGGTTGCGGGGTGAGAAAAAGGGGGAGTTCGGATCAGTGGGATCTCGGTCAAGCTCATTGTGCGTCGCACAAGAGTCGGGAGGCTGGTCAACATCGGACACCTCTCCATCTTCGGATGGGATGCGCCTATGCTGCCTGGATGTGAGCTGTACGCTCGCTTCATGGCCTTGCAAGGGCGGATTTTTATCACGCCGCTTGAGTGGAAGCTCCGCTTCGATCATTGATCGAGCGGAAGGTTGTAGCTGCCGTATGGAGCTACCGGAGGTGTCATCGAGTGACACAGGTGGTAGAGCAGGCTCTGCCTGCCTCTTATCGCGATGTCCTCTGCTTTGCTCAGACATGCTTGGTGTGGCGAGGGGGAGGAAAGGGAAGCAGTGAGAGCAGCGGGTTTTGTTTTGGCTGTACGCAGTGGCGGGAAGTCCCGCTGCTAGCGCGCCTCGAGAAACAACCACCAAGGAGCGGGAGTGCATTCACATGATTTGTTACACGATTCTACATGGAACGTTGAAGGGCCATAATCAGTATGCCATGGCGCAAGTCTTCACGTACGAGATCTTGACATTCCCCCTAATAAACCAAGTTGAGCAAAGCCTGGAGCTGTCTACTGCCATGCTTCGGACTACATGTAAGTACAGAGGCATGAAAGGTTGAGGAGAAACATGATCCTATCGGAGCTATCAGTAAAGAGGCATATTCTACTCGCTGCAGCTATACCCGCGATGGGCTCACTTTGAACATGTATGACAGGCCGTCATAATCCTCATTCAAAGAACACACCCTCCATTCATGGTACGGAACGGCATCTGAATCGGCTCAGCCACGACGCCCCTTGCGACCAATCCCTCCCTCTGAGTGATGAGACAAGAAAACCGCACTATTAATCCCTCGCACGGAGACAAGAAGACTCGTTTCCTGTTGTCAACCCAAGTCTTTCCCTCCCTCACAACTGATCATTACCACTCACAACGCACACTGCGTCCTGTTCATCGTACAGAACGGCATTTGAATCGGTTCGGCCATCACGCCCCTCGCGACCAACCTCTCCCTCATGTCACTCAATCTTGGACTGGCTTCCACTTGGCTACGGTTCTGACCTTGAGAGTCCTTCGCACCGCTCCAGAGTATCTCTCCGAGTGCACAGGCGCGTGGCCATACCATGCGGTCGAGGTTGATGGAGTCCGTCTGCTCGGACCAAATATGAGCTTCCGCACCCACCACAAGGTGCGTGGCATTGGCCGGCACGCCATCCAATGGATCGTAGCTATATATCAGGCGCCAGCTTTTTCTACAGTAGAGCTCGTTAGTTAGTGGGTCCTTTCTGACATCTTCAGGGTCCAAATATTGCTTACCTGGGGGAACAGTAGTCGTTATATGGGTAGTACTGCTCTGATGACGTACCAGGATAGAAATCAAGCCACGCAGAGGAGCCACAGTCAAGGTATGAGATTTGGTATGCCCCTGCAATAACGCGGTAGCCCTTGGCCGCGACCGTGGCAACGTTGGCGGCGCTCTGCCAGCTCTGGACGATCGTTTCCTTGGGCAAAGTGAGGTTCCAATCCAGTACCATTTCCTCCCAGACCAGCGGCGTGAACTCCGCGCCAGTGACCTGCCGCATATTACGGTCCATAAACTTCTGCATCAGAGGCTGTAGCACGGCCGAGTCATTGCTTCTCACCGTGTCGTCAAGATTATAGGAATTTTTGTTCACTTCGTCCCCTCCCAAGTGGAAATAGCTAGACAGAGGCTGCAACCTTGGCAGCAGGTCGTCGAACATCGTCTGCAGGAAGTCGTACACGTCCGTCGAGTTCAGCTTGAGCGTGCCGGACGGGGGCTCGGCGGCGTAAGTGTCCCAGTTGGGCAGGATTTCGTACGCCGCGATGAGGTCCGGATGGCTGTACCAGATCGACGCTGTGTGGCCCGGCTGGTCGATTTCGAGAACGACTTGCACTCCGAGCAGGGCGCCGTACTCTTGCACGGCTTGGACGTCCTCGGGCGAGTATTTCTGGAACTCGATGTAGGCGCCTTTATCGGCCACTTCTGGCATGGAGGGCAATTCGAGGGGCCATGCCTGTGAGTCGGTAATGTGCCAGTGCAGGCGGTTGAACTTGCTGTAGGCCAGGGCGTCGATGGTGCGGAAGAGGTCGCTCATCGGTTTGAAGGTGCGTGAGGTGTCAACGTTCAGTCCACGCCAGGGAAACACCGGTGAGTCTGTGATGGAGACTGGGGCGAGGTTTGTGTAAGCTCCATCGCCGCTTTTGCTGTGCTTGTAGAAGAGCTGCGTGAAGGTCGTCAAACCGTGCGCCAGACCGATGGACGTCGTTGCCGTGATGGTAACTTCGCCACTCTCAGAAACGGTGAGTGCGTAGGATTCGTCGACGCTGCCAGTCGCGGGCTTGAGGATGTCTTCTGGGTCGGTGCCGTTCTGTTGCAAAGCAATAGTCTGAATGACCACTTTCTCCTCACTGGTATTCGGTTCGAAATCCGAAAACCTCGGGTGGAACTTCCACGGCACGAAGCTCTTGCGGAAGATCGTATCGTAGGTGCGGCCTATCGCGGTGGATACAATGCGTTGTGATGGTGAAGCACCGTCACCGTCGCCATCACCGCCAGGGTTCTTGCCGTCATGTTTACCGCCTCTGCCGCCGTATCCGTAGGAGCTCGAATGTGTCTGGTCACGGTAAGTTGCTTCCTCATGCCAGGGCGGTGGCGGGGTGTGAAAAGGTACCTGGTCCGCGCCGTTGTAGGTTATCTTGACGCTCTGGTCGATCCATAGGATTTTATCGCCGTGCGTGTAGGAGGATGGGAGGGGCCAGATTGCGGTGACGCAAGCAGCAAACAAGGCCGTGAAGAAGAAGAGTAGTCTCATGACGGGCGAACAGACCGACGATAGAAACAACGAATGATTGATGAAAGCGTCGCACCAGCCCAGGTGTGTTCGTTGGAAACCAGTCTGTGAGAAGTCGAGGCCGTGACAAGGTAGAAAGAAAGCAAAGACTTGTGCCGCCGAAGACCGCACGGTTCGCTGACGTGAAGACGAAGAAACCTCTATCCTTTTATTATTCACCTCAATGCATGTGTTTGCCCCCTAGCCACTCGGCGACGATCCCATGCGAGTGTCTTGCCGTCCGATAGCGGGGTACATGTATGTTACGGTAGCACTGAGACCGCACTGGCGGGTCGAGAGGAAAGCTGTATGTATGCAAGGGAAGTGAGGTCAAAATATAGTGGATACATGTAGCAACCCGTGAAAGGGAAGTCTACAGCTCGGAAATCAGGCCTTGTGATCTCCAGGAAGGTGCTTGTTGTGTGTAGGGATCAAGTGGGGTTGGTCGTTGTTTGTGATAAGCAAGCCACCTTAATAAAAGTGCCTTAGCTTCCCTTGCTAATGCTCGTGGCTGTGCATGATTGCAGTTCTATTGCTAATACATATAGGTACAAGTTTCGAGAGCACAAGACCAGTTCATGCAGAGCGACGTGACACTGCATGTTTGTATGGTTGACGTTCGCACGCAGGAAAACAATACTATTGTACTCAACAGTCCCAGCTCTGATTCGCTACAGCCTACAGCTCTCAGCTTGCATGATCTTAGATTTTATTGCAGTATACTCTCGGGAGCACAAGACCAACCAACAGTTGCGTTAGGAGAATGTCTCTCCGTTCTCACCTCTCTCGCAAAGACTTGAGGCCCGAGAAATGTTGTGAAACAAAGAACAGAAAATAATTGAACAAGGTATATGCCATTGCGCCATACTCATAGATCCCCAACGCCGTGCCCATCCACCTTCCAATCCCGTCATGGCGTAGACATGCCCGCGAGTTTCTTCACCGTCAACTGCGGCTTCAAACTGACCACATACGTCAAGCGATCCGTGAACAAGTGGCTAATCTCCGCATGCATGGCAGGTATGGCGCCGAAAACAAAACCCCCAATGGGGAAAAGCGCCGCCTCGAAAATGCCCGCGACTTGGAAGACCTTCGTGCTAAACCCGTCGTGCTCGGCCATGTCCTCGAGCAAGCCCGCGCGACGCATCTCCTCCTGCCGCAAGCCGAGGCACAGGTGGTGGTAATGGGCGTACAGGTAGAAGTAGCACATCATGAGGCAGAAGCCGGCGAGGCGGCACCAGCCGGAGAAGTCCAGGGCCCAGTGCAGGACGGCGGGGACGAGGTGGTGCGGGTAGCAGAAGTCGTAGATGCTGGAGGTGGTGAGGATGACGGCGAGGTGGGAGGGGAGGAAGTGCGCTTCGAAGAGGCGGTGGTAGAGGGTGAGGAGGTTGGATTTGTTGATGGTTTTGGGCGGCGCGCGCTCCGTCTCCGCCCGCCGCGGGATCAGCGACTTGTGCAGGCCCGTCGAGGTGTAAAACGCGGACCAGTTCGCGCTGCAGTACGTTAGTGCGCGGGCTCCGTACCTCTGCAGGAGATTGAAGACTGACTTCGATGCGCTCAGGGGCAGTTCCGCCGGCGGCGCGTTGGCCAGCCTGTGTCGACTGATCATCTTCACGCTCTCGCGGATCGAGTAGCCCGTGTCGAGCGCTCCCCACATGTGTCGCAGGGCTTGTCGGTATCGTGCTCGCAGCCCGTCCCAGTAGCCGCTGATGCCTTTGACGTCGCTGCTGACGTTGCACTGGCTCGCTGCTGAGTAGACAATCTGCACTTTCAAGTTACCGGCGAGGGAAAAGAAGCATTTCAGATACATGTGCATGTCCTCGCCGATGGCGCCGGGTCCTGTGTCCCAGCCGCCGACATGTTCTACTAGCGTCATGGGTAAAGAGTAGACGGAAGTGGGAATGCAAACCCTGGAGCCTTGGTATAGACTGGAGAGGCCAGCGCCGGCCCACATCATGTCCGCCGTCCGCACGGAAATCGGCACGCGATGGAGGTTTCGATCGAATACCAGGGGTGGGACGTAGATTGTCGATTCGTTTGTCTCGGCGTACTCGGTGTGCATGCGCGCGATTTGTTGGAAGTAGCGAGAGGACAAGTGCGTGTCCGCTGTGTAGAGTTAGCGCATTTTGAAGTTTATCCATTCAAACATCATGATACTAACCATCCATGGTTGTCAGGATGATGTTCGGCTTCACAGCAGGGTCTGCGTAATCTTTGCTGGCCTGTTTACCTGCCCAACTCTCGTTGCTGCTCTTGCCTTGGGCTTCACCGGGGATATTCGCAGGGTGTATGGTGTAGCTCATCTTGTAAAACAAGTGATTGAACGAATCAATCAGGTTCTGAGCCTTGAAAGCAGCCTTGTCTTCTTTCTCCTCCATTGCCAGATAAATCTGCACATGGTCAGCCTAGCGGCTTTCGATATGCACCGCGGATGCTCGGATATCCAAGTTCTCCCTTCCACGTAACAATCCAACCTAGGGCGGGTGACCTACGTGGTAGCAATGGCGAGCTTGCGAATGCGATGCCAAGACCTGCAATGTCATCTCCAGCGTTTCCACCTCCTCTTTGTATGCGGGAATGATTATTGCAAACAAGGGAACAGGGAAAGTGAAATCTCCTTCGTCGTCCTTGAGGCTGGCCACCCTCCGACGCCTCGTATTGGGCATGAGGTTGTTGGCATCCCGCATGCGCCGGATCATATCGATCATGGACCAGCAAACGCGCAGTGGGAAAGCAATAGACATTATGTGCAGCAGCACTGTATAGCAGCTGAGGACCAGCTGGGCCCAAGTCGCCTTGCCATTGTGTTTACCCTCCTCTTCCCTCCCATACGGTTGAACAATGAGCGCCAGAACGAGCAGAATGGCGACGGCGCAAATGCTGAATGCCGGTATGCATCGGGTGGCCCAAGCGTAGAGGCTCATGGCGAGCGAGCGGCGGCGCGAAAAGGGAGCGTGGTGTGCCGGGGGTGGATTTATTACATCCAGAAAGAGAGCGAGGGTTTGAAAAAGAACAATGGTGGAGGGGAGAAAAGGGAGGGTGTCACAATCATAATAATACAAAATGCGCGGCCAGGCAAGGGAGAGGGCAGCAAAATCAAAGCCGCCCTGCGCTTTAAAGCTGGAATTAAAGTTAGACTGGTATGTGGAGTAGCTGCGTTAGCAGAGCGTGCAAGCATTTCAGGGTTCTTACTGGACCATCCGCCCTCTTTCTGCACATAACAATACACCTCCCTCGCTTCGGCCATATCACCTGGACATTCAAGCCACACGAGGTGCTTCCTGTGGAAGAGTATTGGTGGCGGGAAATTGTCGGGGCGCTTCACCCTCAGCATCCAGGAGACTCGATCCAGCGTAGGAGACCAAGAAATGATCTTCAAGCGAAGCTTCTCTGCGCCATCATCTCAACACTCAACACGTTCACGTGGAGATGGCATCGTCGGCGGTGTATGTTTGGGCGAGGATAGGAGACGTGTATCTGTCGCTGAGCCACCCGATACATTGCATGTCATCTTTCATTGGTCTGGCGGCTCGAAAAGATCTCCAGGAGAAGTTGATTCACGAGATGATGAACCGACGCAACGTGGCCGAGATCGAATGCCAATTCGTCGATGACATCCTCGTGATCTTCCTGTCTGGCAAACACTTGGGCTTCATGTGCTTGAGAGGGTGGTGTGCCATGCTCGCCATGTTATCAACCGAAGTCAAACCAGAGCCAATAATTTCTCCGCGTGCTGTTTCTTGCCAGTGACACTGCGTGTAGGTAGAAGATATGGGGTGGTGACATCGTTGGGAGGTCTTGGACTTGCATGTAGTATATGAAACGGCGGTTGAGGGAATAAAGTTGTATGTATAGGGCATGGCGTGGAAGAAGAAGTAGCAACACCGACCGAAAAGATTCCCGGTTCGATATCAAAGGAAGCTGAAAGGTGGGTAGTACCTCGCGTCAAGCTGTAAGCGAATGGATTTGGCCGAGGTCTTTGACCTGCATGCAGCTTGCGAGCATTTTTCCAGTGCTTGATAGCTTTGGTGAAGAGATGTCTGGACTGCCTGTGTTGCCGTAGCATGGCTTCTACTGAGTTCAAGGGTCGCAAAAGCATTATCTCTACAGGTGCGTGCTGGGGGTCAAGGCCTGATCAGATATTGCATAAGTCATACTATTCGTCGTTCTAAGCAGCTCATCACTGAAGTCTGCTGGGGCTCAAAACACGTGCATTTGTGCTACTTCCAGCATTAGACGGCAGAGTGATGGTCTGTTTTGCCTGGTAGTTTATGTTGCTTGTGGCCATCCCTTATGCTCAATGAGGCTTCGTATCCCGCGAAAGACCAGATTGAAGCGTTGTTGCAAATCTTGGCGACAGGTTCGTGCAATCAGCTTTCATTTCCTTCTTTCTTCGAGCTGGACTACGTGTGGCGAACACCCACGGCGATCTTCCTTTGCCGACTTGTTGCCAAAAGATCAGGAAGAGAACAAAAGGCCATCTCGATCCTCTTCCGAGGGCAGCGACCTGCTCGGCTGCAGCTACAAGTCACAGAAGACCCAAAGGTGTAAGGCTCACTCTTACAGCAGTTTCGAGGAGACCAGGCAGCATTTTCGTTCACATCTCGGGTTATGACGAAGCGGCGTGCGACTCGACTGAAACAATATACGCCACCCAGCCAATGGAAGAAGCTATGTACACTTCACTGGTCTCGAGGTGAGAGCATTGCGATGGCCGAAGAGAGTGAACGTTGGCCATCCAGTAACACCATGGACGGTGCTCATACAGCTCTCGACGAAAGCAATCGAGCCATCATGGTCACGCGATAAGGAATAGTGGGTATTTCATCCACTTCGAGCGTTACAAGTTGCAATCGAAGACGGCTCGGCGGGCTTTGAACTCGCCTCAGAGAGCCTGGGGGGCTGGGGCAAACGGGCAGCGTCATCGTCATACGGCCTGGCTAGCGTGCCGAGCTGCTGCGAGCTTGGTCGTTGCCAGGCACCGACATGCAGCAGCTCCTCTCACTCTCCCCATCATCCCCATCCTCCCCCATCATCACCCTTCAATCACTGTACACACATCACTGCATTCATCATGAAGGGAACCACTTTCCTCGCCACCGCCATTGCGGCTGGCACCGCCAACGCCGGCGTGCACAAGATGCCGCTGAAGAAGGTTCCGCTGTCCAAGCAGCTGGTAAGCGCCCTCTCGCTCGCGTGCGCATACAGTCACCAACTTGGGTGGCAATGCACTTCGGACGCTGACCCATCAATCAACAGGAGAACGCCAACATCGGCGACCACATGCAGGCTCTCGGCCAGAAGTACATGGGCATCCGCCCGCAGGGCCACGCCGAGGAGATGTTCCAGGACAGCTCCATCAAGCCCGAGAAGGGCCACCCGGTTGCTGTCAGCAACTTCCTCAACGCTCAGTACTTCTCTGAGATCGCCATCGGCACTCCCCCGCAAGAGTTCAAGGTCGTGTTGGACACCGGTAGCTCTAACCTGTGGGTTCCCAGCAAGGACTGCGGCTCCATCGCCTGCTACCTGCACTCCAAGTACGACCACAGCGATTCGTCGACCTACAAGAAGAACGGCTCCGACTTCGCCATCAGGTATGGCTCGGGCAGCCTCGAGGGCTACGTCAGCCAGGACACCGTTCAGATTGGCGACCTCAAGGTCAAGAACCAGCTGTTCGCCGAGGCCACCTCGGAGCCTGGTCTTGCCTTTGCCTTTGGCCGTTTCGACGGTATCATGGGTCTCGGCTACGACACCATCTCTGTCAACGGCATTGTCCCGCCTTTCTACAGCATGATCGACCAGGGTCTGCTCGATGAGCCCGTCTTCGGCTTCTACCTCAGCGACACCAACGATGAGAGCGCCGAGAGCGAGGCCATGTTCGGTGGTATCAACAAGGACCACTACACCGGCGAGATGACCAAGATCCCTCTTCGCCGCAAGGCCTACTGGGAGGTCGACCTCGACACCATCACCTTCGGTGACCAGTCTGCTTCTCTGGACAACACCGGTGCCATCCTCGACACTGGCACTTCCCTCATTGCCCTCCCCTCCACTCTTGCTGAGCTGCTCAACAAGGAGATTGGCGCCAAGAAGTCCTACAACGGCCAGTACACCGTCGAGTGCGAGAAGCGTGACTCTCTCCCTGACCTCACCTTCACCCTCACCGGCCACAACTTCACCATCGGTCCCTACGACTACATCCTCGAGGTCCAGGGCAGCTGCATCAGCTCCTTCATGGGCTTTGACATCCCGGAGCCGGCTGGCCCTCTCGCCATTCTTGGTGATGCTTTCCTGAGGAAGTACTACTCCGTCTACGACGTCGGCAACAACGCTGTCGGTCTTGCCAAGGCCAAGTAAGCGGCAACAACATGACTGACATGATAACGTGACGGAGGATACGGATCCGGCGAGAGTATTACCGGACGAATTTTAACGTTCGTGAAAGACTGTAATTATGCAGGCACTTGAACCTTGAGAGGCGGTGTTTGCTCTGTGTACCTAGGTGGCAAGATCGGCATCCAGATTGAGATTGATAGGCATTCGCAATATAATAGCACGATACCAGAAAGTAGACTTGAAGCGTTCCCTTGCAATTCTCGAACCACGAAACAGTCGTCCCTTGTCCACATGTCATCGTACGATTCTCGATTGTGTCATATGTCGGTGGATTGTGATGGCGTTCCTTATCGTGCATATGACATGTGACGAACAGGCAGCGGGCCGAGCTGCCCTCGCACCGGAAGCTCGACAGGTCAACGGCCGACGGACTTGTGGAGTTATGCCAGCACAAAGCCAAACACCTCAACTCACAAAACCTTGACCAGCAACGCCACGCGCACGACAACCTTGGGATCACGTATCTCAGTTCATTGACGTGATTTCCTGTCGCTGCCCGGCTCGCTGCTTGTTGTCTGTCTGCAAGACTATTGCAGCTGCTTGTCTTGCCTTGTCTTACTTGCCTACTGCCACACACGTGCTTGCTGTTTCATTCGCCGCCGAGAGTCGGTCATTTGGCGACATCGCTAACAAGTCCAAAGTCACCGAGGTCAGGCATTCCCACATCGTCACATCGATCAACCAGCCCTGCTGCCTATATGCGTGCCATCGCCATCGCCGACGACATCATGTCTGGGAGGTAGGCGAAAAGCAGAACCCAGAAAAATAATCCCGGCAATCAACCTCAACGCAATTGTCTCGAGAAGCGGTCACTCGATTTTACCGACCCGCTGATTGGATTCGTGCCTGCGGTGTCATCGCACCTTATTAGCTATCCTTGCACAGTCATTGTACACAAATCTTTTGAGCATGGCTTCTCCCCAGTCGCCCAGCGGTGGCCTCAGGTCGCCGCCGCCGTCGCTCCGTGCCCAAATGCAAGAGCGCAGGAGGCTGGCTATGCAACAGCGTAACGTTTCGCCCGGGAGGACGAGGCTGAGCACGCCGCTGCCTGCTCGGTTTGAGAACGCACAGGACGACGAGGAAGAGCATGGGCGTGAGGCCGATCGTCCGCTGTTCACAAGCGTGCTGGGGGTCTTGATGCAAGCTGGAGCGAAGCCAAAGCCCGACGAAGTATCGCAGAGCTTCACGGATGATGGGAAGGAGGAAGGCGACCGACGGGATCACACTGCTGCTCTAGGAGATCGGAACGACGCATCACAGGGAGTCTTCGCACAACAATTCACTATTCACTGCAACCCGCTTGCGCAGCGATTCACAAGCCCAAGAATTCATGTCACAATCGCAATTCCTACCTCCTCGAGAAACGACACAAGATTTGCCCGAGCGACCTTCAAGCGCAGGGGCGTACGTCCGCGACGACGCATCTTTGATCGAACGAAAATTGCAAGCACAGGCTAAGGCCAAGGCGGAGATGGAATCGTCGAGTTTGACGGTTCGCCGAAAGAGCGAGGACGAAACCGATACCAGCGATCAAGGCCCGTTGCTTGTCCCGACTTTGGCCAAGATCTTCAACTTCGACGAGCCCGAGGATGTTCTGGGGGTGTGGTCGTGCTCGTACTTGGAGAATATGCTTTTGATGGGCCACCTGCATGTAACAACAAAGCACATCTGCTTCTACGCCTACCTTCGCAGGAATGGCGAGACGATCAAGTCCGGATTCATGGCCAAGCAGGGAATTCGCGATCCACGCTACAGTCGATACTGGTTCGTTCTGAAAGGAGACGTGTTGACGTATTTCACCGATGCGTCCAACAAGTACTACCCTCACGGGAGCATCGATCTTCGATTTGCAATCGAAGCAAAACTCAACCCTGAAAAGGGCAAGACCGACAAATCCACACCATTTTTCACGGTGACGACGGAGAAACGGAAGTACTACTTCAAAGCCGACAGCGCCACCAGTGCGAGCGAATGGGTCAAGCAACTGCAGACTGCCATGTTCCGTAGTCACAACGACGGGGATAGTGTCAAGATCTCACTGCCTATACAGAACATCATCGATGTTGAGGCGGCGCCGATGGTCGATGGAACGGAAACGATCAGAATTTGTGCGGTTGACAGCGCGGACGATCTCGCGATTGAAGAGCATTATTTTACGTTTTTCAGTCATGGGGAGGAGGCGTTGCGCTTGCTGAACTCGTTGATTCAGGACAATGATGGGAGGAAAATTAGGGATGCAGAGGAGCAATCATCAAACAGAGCAGTCACAGCGCGCTCTGGCGAGCAGCGAGGTCGAGATAGCCATCCTCGGACCGCAGCTACCGGAGTCTCGCACCCTCGAGCTGCATCGAAGTCGCCTGCTTCACCCTCAACTCATGAATCCACGGACTCGTTCGCCACTACCATCGACCAGCCACTCAGTTCGCCCTCGATTGACAACGACGAGGTCGACATGTCTGCAAGCCAGATGCTGACAGGCGATGGCGCTTTCCGTGCACCTACTCTCAGGATGCCAGCACCGAAACGCTCAGACTCCGAGTCTTCCGCCGAGAGACTTCGACAAGACCTCCACGAGGCATCTCGTTCACCCAGTGTTGGCAGTGACCGGAAGAGGGTGCGACCTCCGACCCACGCCTATACTGACCAAACACTAGGGGATGGCGAAAGCTCACACAGTCGTAAGAGTGGCGATACTCTCGCGGACAATGAGAAGACAGAGCGCTCAAAATCACACGACTCAACAGCTACGCTACAGCGACCGTCCCGTCCAATTGCAACACTACACCAAGCGTCGAAGGTAGCCAGCTACGTGCGGGACCAGAGCAAACGCGTGGGATCCTACTTAAGTAGCAGTCCGGGCATCTATTACGGGAAGGTCTCTGGGGCTTTCGCCGGCGGACGGCGCCACTACATTGGCTCCGATGGCCTGCCGCCAGACGAGAACGTCAAAGAGGACGAAGTGGCGAACATAGAGGAGAAGAACCGCAGCTTCCGTAACCATTTCTCCCTCCCAGACTCGGAGCAGCTTGTATCCTCCCACGGAGGCGCCATGTACAAGGTGTTGCCCATCTGGGGCAAGATCTACCTGGGAACGCGTTATTTCTGCTACCGTAGCCCGATCGCCATTAGCTCGAAGATGGTCATCCCGCTGAAGGATATTCTCAATGTGGAGAAGAGCAAGGGTTATCGTTTGGGGTGGTATGGCATGGTTGTCGTGATCAAGGGCCACGAGGAGATGTTCTTCGAATTCAACAATGCCGACGATCGAGACATCTGCGTCGTCGGACTCTTGCGCGCCCTGTTGGCTATAGAAGATGCGGTTGGATCAACGTACTTGACTGAAAAGGAAGCGAACGATGCCGAGGCTGCTGCGGCCGAGAATGCTCTTCTTCAACAAGCGCGTGACGGCAGTATTGGGGGACCTGGTACTGCATTGAAAGATGTCACGGACGATGATCCGGGAATTCTTTTCGATGATGGAAACGCATCAATGCTGGACTTCAAACCCAAGGAGCCTATGCGCGTGACCTGCCTCACTATCGGCTCTCGAGGTGACGTGCAGCCATATATCGCACTTTGCAAAGGTCTCCTTGCCGACGGCCACCACCCGAAGATCGCAACACACGCCGAGTTTGAGCCTTGGATCCGCAAGCACGGTATCGACTTTGCGCCGGTTGGGGGTAACCCAGCTGAGCTGATGGCACTTTGCGTTGAGCACGGAATGTTCACTCCCAAATTCATCTCAGAGACAAACTCCAAATTCCGTGGCTGGCTCGACGATCTTCTCATCAGTGCCTGGGAGGCGTGTCAAGACGCGGAAGTCCTGATCGAAAGCCCTTCCGCAATGGCTGGCATTCACATCTCGGAGGCTCTTGGGATCCCATATTTCCGCGCGTTCACCATGCCTTGGACAAAGACCCGGGCGTATCCACATGCATTCTCTCCGCTCACTTCCAAGTTCGGCGGGACTTACAACGTCTACAGTTATACTCTCTTCAACAACGTCTTTTGGCAGCTGACTGCCCGGCAAATTAACAACTGGCGGCGCAGGACTTTGGGCATCCGCAGCACCAACAACAACCGGATGAGACAAAACGAAGTCCCCTTCCTGTACAACTTCTCGCCCAGCGTCGTCGCCCCGCCGCTCGACTTCAGCGCCTGGGTGCACATCACCGGCTACTGGTTCCTCGACGAGGCCAACGAATGGACACCGCCCGCCGACCTCCTAGCCTTCATCTCCCGCGCGCGCAAAGACGGCAAGAAACTCGTGTACATCGGCTTCGGGTCCGTCGTCGTCTCCGACTCCAAAGCCATGACGCAGAACATCGTCGACGCCGTCCTCAAAGCCGACGTCCACTGCATCCTCTCCAAAGGCTGGTCGGACCGCCTCGACGCGCGAGAACCCAACAAACCCGAAATCCCCCTCCCCGCCTCCATTTTCCAAATCACCTCCGCCCCGCACGACTGGCTCTTCAAGCAAATGGACGCGGCCGTCCACCACGGCGGCGCGGGAACCACAGGCGCCTCCCTCCGCGCCGGCATCCCGACCATCATCAAGCCTTTCTTCGGCGACCAGTTCTTCTTCTCCACGCGCGTCGAAGACATCGGCGTCGGCCTCGCCATCCCGCACATCACGCCCAACGCGCTCGGCAAAGCCCTCTGGATCGCCACCCACGACGCCCGCGTGCGCGCCAAAGCCGCCGCGCTCGGCGAGCGCATCCGCGCCGAGAACGGCGTGCAGGCCGCTATTGATGCCCTCTATCGTGATCTGGAGTATGCGAAAAGACTTGTTAAGCGCAAGTTGGGCACGCGGCTTCGCACGCCGGGGGAGAAGGCTGAGACTACCGCTGTGGAGGAGTTCGACGACGACGACGGCGCGGCTTTCGCGGACGAGGATGACGAGGAGGAGAGCTGGACGCTCGTTGAGGGGGAGGCGGCGGCCGACGTGGAGCTGCTGGGTCAGGGTCAGGGGATAGGGGATCCGCGCGGTTGGGAGGCGAGGGCGAGGCAGAGGAGGTTTTTGGGCGGGTTGGGCGGTGCGGTGGAAAGGGCGGGGTTGGGCGCGAGGCTGGGTGGGAGGGGAGCTGCGTCTTCTGCTGGGTAGGGGGGGAGAGAGAGGCTGGCGTGGGGAGTTGTTGCATGGCACTCCTTCTTGGTTTTGAATGAGGTGAAGCTGGGGCACGTGAGAGGAGTTTTTGGGTTTTGGTCGTTTTCTTTTGCATGGGAGTCCTTGTTTTTATTCCCTTTTTATCTTCTTCTTCTTCTTTCATCAAAGACCGAGCGAGGCGTTCTCGCAGCAGCAAGCAAGCAAGCACTACGAATCATGCGATGGAGACTGTTTGGGGCATTACGGAGTTCTTTTGGGTACTTGGATGATCAATGATAGATGATGGGACGGCATGATTGGGATGGGGATTAGATTGGGATGGATTTTGAAAGACTGCGCAGCGAAGGCGATCCGTAATGAACATTTCGAAAATGCGCAATGGCCAAATTGTGATTCAGAAAAGTAGACTTGCTCCCGATTTTCCGTAGTGATCTTGTTCTCGTCTTTTTCTCTGCAGTGGATACCTATCCTCTTCTTTTTCCTCCTTGAATTGACGATCTGCGTGGTAACGCTGCAAGGCTGATGGGGTACCTTATTTACTATTCGAGAAGTCTGATGAGAAGTATACCTAGGAAATGAGAGCGACGGTGATGAAAAGGTGGGTGTTATTTCATCAGTCTCAGCGTTGTTTTTTTTTTTTTTTTTTTTTTTTCGCAAGACAAAAGAATCAATTATGCTTGCTTGCTTGCTTGCTTGCTTTTCGGGGACAAGCGAGGAGAGGTGATGGAAGAAGTCCGTAGGTCCTCGGAGTCTTGAGGAAGTGAAGCGAGGCCGAGGTGTTCGAGTTGTTCGAGGCGTGTGGGCTGGCTTTGTGCAATTGCTCTAGTTCGTACAAGGTCACCAGGAAAATTGAATCCAAGCGAGAAATGGATGGCACATAGATGGAGAAGGAAGTGAACTATTTTGTTTGCGTGAAATGCTACCCAAAAGCTCGTCAAATATGAAGAAAAATACCTAGATTGATGAAAGATAATAATAAGAATGTCCCATCGTGCGTGCGTGCAGAAAGCGTTTCATGTCCTCCCTTTTTTTCGTACCGTCGGAATCGAGTCGTAGGGAAGAAAGAGAAGAAACCATTAATGAAAGCCCATCATGACAAGAAAACATCGAAAAAAGAAAAAAAAAAGAAAAAAAAAAAAACGCCTTTGCGTAAAAATACAAGCCTCGTCGGTCATCAAAAAAGTTCCTCTCTTCCAAGAAACCAAGGGGCCCTTCACCGTCGCATCCAATCTGGGGAAAGGCTCGATTCGAGAAGAAACATCGAGGTATTCCTTAAGAGGAGAAAGATAAAAAGGTCGGCTATTAAAATCTTTCTTTTCTGTTCCCTCCCGGAACATCACCGTGCAGTGCAAAGAGACTCAGCAGGCAGGCAGGGAAGCAGGAAGATAAGGCGAGCGAATCGACCAGACGTCCAATGAATTGATCAACGATGCGTCGAACATCATTGCTTGACAGCAACAAAAGATCAAGCGCCCTGCCTCGCCTTCTCGGCGCAAATCATGGCGATGATCCGGCTGAGCTCGGCGCTCTGGGCGGCGTGCTCCTTGATGACGGCCTCGTCGACGTTCTCGCTCTTGCTCAGGTCGGCCGTCGTCTTGAGCATGCGGTTCTGCAGCGAGAGCATCTTCTGCAGCGTATTGTCGAGGAAGGGCGCGGAGAAGGCGACGGCCTGCCCGTTACCGCTGTTGGGCAGGCGCATCTCCAGCTTGCGCGGTGCCTTTTTGCCGTTCTCCACGCCGTTGGCTTCGGGTTGTTGCGCTTGGGGTTTTTGGCTGGGAGAGGATGTTAGCTTTATGATACTAAGGGAATGTGGATATTATGTGTGCGCATGGGGAAGAAGTGCATGGATGTATATGTCTTCGTGTGTGTATAATGCAAGAATATGCGACATGCAGCACATCATGGAAGAGACATCATAAGACTTACCGTTCGACAAAAGTGATGCTCTCGGCCATCTCGGCGACTCTGTTGGCGATTCTCGAAGCCATGATGGCATATGCGCCGCCGACACCATTGGCGTAGTTCTCACCGCCGGCGACAGAGGCGGCCTTGTTCTGGGCGGGTCGTGCCTTTTGCGCGGGCCTGTTTGCGACGGGCGTCGCTCGCTTGACGGGAGCTCTGGAGGGAGCGGCTTTCTTGGTGGCCACGCCGTTCATCTTGGGCGCACCGTTGACCTGGGATTTGGAGGCCATTGTGTGGCGGTTGGAATGAAATGCGCAAGGTGTTTTCTGCGTTGGTGTTGGTGTTGCTGGCTGCTGGTGATGTCGGCAGGTATGTGGAGCTGGGTGGTCGCAACGTGAGGGGTAGAGTTGTACTCGTGCTGACCAGTGGAGGAGTAGAGTTTGGGGTAGAAGTGGTAGGAGGGCAATCTAGTGCGTAGTCCGCGGAGGCAAAAGTGGTAGTCAAGAGGGAGGGAGAGGTAGTATAGGAAGATAGTGGTAGAGGGCAGTGGAAAGTCCCAGCAGGTTGGTCTAGAAGGGAGAGGAGATAGATGGAGTGGTAGTTGGGTGGAGGGCGGGCTGGCTAATGCACTCGAGGCACAGTCTGTCACCTTGTTCCGCCGATTTCGATCGCAGACCGGGCGGTTGCGCACGCGATCCACACGGTGATGGCATTCATACGCCACACATACACTACGTCAGTGGAGGACACGGCACGAAAATCAAGAATCCGCGCAGGCATGGGGGTGGCAGCGATGTCCAATGAAATTCGTTGAATGAAGGTTCTAGGATCAGTCTTTTGTTTCTCCAGCCACAGGATGAGGGAGAGGGATTTATCCACTTGGTAGGGACATATCCACTTTCTTTCGCCAGATGATGTGTATATCTGATGTGTCTATATACGAGTGCAGTGGTAGAAGTCAGCACAGATGAAGCTACTCGTCTGCAACTCCACCAGATAAGGTGAGAATAAAGCCTCAACAAACGGCCACCGTTGGCACTACGCAGAGAGCCAAACACAACCATGTCTGCACATCCGTGGTTGATGCTGCGTGGTAGAGCCCGTGCTCGACATGCTAATCGATTAGCTCCGTATGCCGTTCGCCCAGCCTTTCTGATGTTCATGATCGCGTCTTCATCATGTCTGGTTTATTTCAGAAAATCCAGACGTCCACTTGAGCAGTGAGCACGAAGGGAATCATTGGCGAGACTGACAACACTCCAACACATCGAGTAATTACCTGCATAATGTTACCAGAGTTTCTTTGGACTGTCTGAGCGAGATGTCTCTTCAGCGCTGCTCCTCCAATCCGGATTATCTCCTCTGATCGCTCGCTACAAGGCTGTCATAAAAAGTGCCATCTCGTCTTACCATTGGCCACAAACCACAATTCAAACCAGCATATCTCTCAGCCTGCAGCGCGCTTTTCCACTTGACATAATGATCTACAAAGCAGGCTGTGGCGGTGCTTCTGTGCTTCCCTGCCTCGTGCTGCCCATCTCGAGCCCTTGGCCCTGCGCCCTCCACATGCCATATGTAGGCCAACGTCATCAAGGGTTCAAGGAGTGTCAAGCCATCGAGAGCTGAGGAGGCGTCTAGAATCGATCAACGTGCACCCATGCCTGGCTTTGCCTTGCCTTGCGAGAGGCCTACTCCGCACCACCTTACATACACCCAAAACGTACCAAGAAAATACCATCTACTCCACATCTCGCAAAGAATATACCATCACATACTTAATATACACGACTGCCAGCAACACCCCCAATCAGCCAGCACAGCTAACCAAAGCACCCTCCCACGCCACTCAAGGCACTTCCCCTCCATCACAGCAAACCACCATGGTCTCCTACGTGAAAAACTACATCCAAGACCAAGCCATGGGCTACCTGCACACGGGCATAACAGCCGCAGGAACCATGGCGGGCAACGCCGTCGGCGGCGTCGGCGGCCTGATCGAAAACGGCGGCCGCTCCATAGGCGAAGGTACCACAGGTCCGTTTATCCTCCCTCGAGCAAAGCAAACTAACCCGCGTTTGTTTTGTGTTGATCCCCAGGCATCGCAGGCAGCATCAACGGCGTCGGCGGCTACATCAACAACTACGGCGACGGCATCCGCAACAAATTCGCCGCCGACGGCTACGTGGGCAAGAGCGCCTCCCAAAAAGCGAAGAACGAACCCAGCGAGGCGACGAAACCTTACGGACTCAAGAAACTACCAGACGCTTCCGCGCCGGGCGCGATGGTGACGAACGCCTCGAGGAAAATCCTCCCCGGGTCCGCGCAGCCCAAACCCTCCGCCGCGGCGACGAAGCAAGTCCGAAGCGCTGGGTCGAAACCCGTGGGCGCGACGAAGAAGGCTCTGCCGGCGCCGGTTTCATCAGCAGCATCAGCGAAGGGCAGAGCGCCAACGAAACCAACCAACGCCAGAACCGCCTCCGCGCCACCAGCACCCAAATCCAAACCCGGCGCTGTCACAGGAGGACGCAGCAGCACACCGAAACCAGTGCAGCCCAAGCCCGCTTCGACGGGCGTCAATACCAGCAAACCTCCGCCGTCGGTGTCGAATGGGAAAGTGAAAATCAGCGCGGCGAGCAGGCCGAAGCCGACGAAGAAGCCGATCCCGGCTTGAGGTTGTGGTTGATTGATTGATTGATTGATTGATTGTGGTGATGATGATGATGATGATGTTTGGGAGAGGAGATTTCATTTTTTTTCATGGGGGATTGGACATGATGGTTTGAATTATGAGTCTCTTTATTTGGTTGATGAAGCGAAAGATTGGAAATTTCTATTTGATTGGTTCTGTTTTGAGGAGTTAAACGAAAAGAAGCAAAGAGGAAAGAGGAAAGAGAAGTTCGGGTCATTTTTTATTCTTCCAAAATTGTATCCATAGCCGCTTTTGATTTTTTTGTTTTTTCTAAGAGGATTGTCTCTCGCAACTCATCGGCCCATCCTAGGTATCTCTATATTTCTCCTTGCTGTGGCAAAAAAGTAAAACATAACGAATATGCCCCAACGCCAGTCTTTCCATGTCGACCATGACTTCCCAAAAACCCACGAATCTTATCATACACGAATCACTCTACCCACGACTGGAATTGACCAGCCGTAAAGTTCCCAGATGAGGAACGAGCAATCAACTTTTCAAGATAAGACTCAAAAAATCAAAGAGAATTAGGAAAGCAAGACCGAGAACAAAAATGCGCAACACCCAACACCCAACATCTACCCCCCTTCAATCCCTCGCCCTCTCCTTCCCCTTCCCCTTCCCCTTCCGCTTCCGCTTCTCAACAGTGCTCTCACTCCCACCCAACAAACTTCCCACTCCCAAACTACTGATTTCATCCGTTCTCACACTCCCCGCCTCCGGCCGCGCCTGCTGCTGCGCCCTAAACGCCCTCCACCTTCTCGCCTCTTCGTCTTCTCGATTCCACGCCGCGCTCGACGGGGCTGCGCCGGGAGTGGGCGTGTAGGGGCGCGGGGTTGGGGAGGTCCAGGATTGTTCAACTGGGTTGTTTTGTTGGTGCTGTTGTTGGGGATGTCGGGAGGAGGAGGGTGTGGGTTTGGGAGTTGGGGAGGAGGAGGAGATGACAGGTGGTGGGACGATGCTGGTGTTGGATAGGGATGCTACTTGGGAGGGAATTCCCGGGTGGATGGGGGGGACGGGGTTTGTGGGGTGGTGGTGTGCTGGGTTGGTTGAGATCGGGATTGGTGTTGATGCTGTCGATCGGTTGTTGTGGGCGTGGTCTCGGTTTGCAGTTCGAGACGTCGTAGTCGCTGTGCCAACTTCGGTGGCGGCGGTGGTGGCGCTCATTCCCTCAAACGCATCAGTAACAGGAAAGTCTTCTTCATGCACATCTTCAAATTCACCATACCAATCATCCCCAGCCTCCCCACCCCCATCCAACCCCCTCCTCAAATCCCTCTCATAGCTATCCAAACTCCTCAACAGCGTCTCGTGCACCTCCCTCTCCTCCCTCTCCGCCAATTGCCCTTCAGCTTCCTGCGCGGAAATCTGCAAAGCCAGCTGCGTGTCTTGCTGCTCTCGCGCGGCTTCTAGGGCCGAGATGCGCTGGCGCGCTTGCGTGAGTTCGAGGGAGCGGAGGGTTGGGTCTGTGGGCTGGGGTTGGGTTTGTTGTGGTTGTTGGGGAGGGACTTCGTAGACATTCTGCTGTTCCCATGCTGTGGTGGCTGGCTGAGGGGTGAAAGGTTGCTGTGGGTACTGCTGCTGTTGTGGTTGTTGCTGTGGCTGCTGAGAAGCAGTGGCGAAGTCGTATTCACTAGGAGTAACAGAAGGATGCGCACCGCCGTAGCCGGACATGGAGGCCACGTCAGGGTAGAACTGCTGCTGTTGCTGCTGCTGGGCTGGCATTTGCTCATCTGGGGAATGCACCCCTGAAGGCTGCTGGTAAGGTTGAGCGAAAGCTCCCCGCTGCACCTGTGCCTGCGCCTGAGCGTGTGCTGGGAGGGACTCTTGCGAGTACATGCTGTTGAGCTGAGGGGTAATTTGATTTAGCATCATGGGGATTGGGGTGCCGGGAGGTGGCATTTGCTGGCCTTGCGGTTGAGGTTGGTGGATTGCTCCGTTGGGTTGCTGGAATTGCGCGGAGAGCCCTGGTTGCTGCTGGGCATTGGGTTGAGGTTGCCACTGCGGTTGTTGCTGGTGTTCGGTGGGGAATTGGGCGTAGTTTTGTTGGTCCATCGTGATGTGATGGAGGATGCCCTGGTTGATGGTGGAGTGTTGGAGGAGTCGAAGGACTAGGTCAGTATGCTTGTCTTAGGTATTCGGAAATCGCACAGAGATGATAGAGAACCGAGTAATCAGGTGGTATGCGAGGGCAAAATATGGTTGTCAAGGGTGAGAAAGAGGAACGAACGATGGCCAAAGTATATATTTGGAAGTCTTGTGGATTAGCAGCATACACTGCTGCGGCTCTCGCCATTGACTAGAGAGTCAATATTATAGAAAAAGAAGGACGCAGCCGTAGAAGTCTACACCTGCCATCAAGAGAAAAAGAGAAGAAGTGAAGTCCGAAATAGAGTACACTCTCATGTAGCATCCACACGAGAGACGAGAAAGAAAGTCAAGTGTCGTGAAGGTCGTTACAAACGGGGGGTATATGATCCATCAATAAGGCCAGCCGTGACCGTAATTTTGCTCCCTACAACCACCAAGCACAGGTCAGCCATGCTTAGCCGACGAACAAGTGTAAGTAAAACACAAATCCGGCAATCTCCCAAAACTTACTCATCCTCGTCCACACCGAAACCGAATCTGGCATCCATGTCCCCTCGCTCTCTACAAGGCATCCTGGCCTCCCTTCCGAGAACGAAATCGAGAACTTCGCTTCTGGGCTCCAGATACTTCCTTGCGCACCAGCCGACTGGTGTTGCGTGGATCTTGGGCTTGCCTTCTGCATCAAGGGCGGAGGAACGAAGGTACAGCAGTTGGTTGCGCGAGTCTTCGCGCTCGTAGATTTTATCACTAATGCCAAACGCGATGAGGCGGAGCTTTGAGGGAGCGAGAAGAGTCGTACTCGAAGTCGATGCCGTGCCAGAATCCTCTGGCTGCGCGGCAGGAGCATCCGGTGAAGCGTCTGTTGAAGAATTACGTTTCGCCGTCAATTCGAAGAGGCGGGTTGCAGCACCCTGCAGTAGCTGCTCGTAGACCGCCCGGGGAAGAAGTTGTGCGCTTGGCTTGTTGGTAGGCCATGTAGTGATGTGCAACGTGACAAGATTGCGTAGTTTGGCGGTCGCGTTTTCAAAGGCCACCCATTCATCAGTTGGTGAGCGGATCAGTGACCTGCCAGGCCAAGCACAGCTGAGCTGTTCGAGACGGCTAGCGGCGGAACAGATTTTGTCGAAGTCTTCGGTATCGTAAACAAGCTCCTCAGCATCGCAAGCCATTTCATTGACGAGCGGGTTTGACGACTCGCTGGAGCAGTGGACGTTCAAAAGCTCAAGAGTCTTGTTGTGGCGGACAATGCCTGCTGCAGCTGGCAGCGACTTGACGTTTTGTAGATCGATGATCAAATCGTTCAGACCCGAAATCAGACATAAGAAGCCATCGAGCGCTACCAGAGCTTCGTTTTCAGAGTTGTCCTTGTGCTGGAGCTCTAGCACCTGCAACGTCTTTGGCAGATGTTTGGCTCGACTCAGCTGGCCAAGTAGAGAATCAACACCAGGGCAGTGGTAGATCCGCAGGCATTGCATCTGATTGAAATTGATAAACTTGCACCATGTATCTGCGCAATAGCGGAGACTGATCCGATGCAGGCGCAGAGACGTCAGGTTTTTGAAAGGTGTACATTCATCAAAAGGCATGAAGTGGCCGAAGAGTGTACTCGACAGCAGTCCGGGACCAGTAGCCGTGTCGTTCAATTCACGAACACTCACGTCGCTGCGTGATGGGCTGCGATCGTCGAGAGTCTCGAAGTGCGTATGTATGATGAGCTCCTCCAGCTTCTCAGTTGTCTTCTCGACAAAGTAACGACCAAGGTTCAGACTTTCACGGTTCTCCGGATAGAGAGCCAACTTCCGAGCGTTGTCAAAAAGACCGTTCTGCACATGTGGGCTCTTCTTCAGTTCTTCAAGGATTGGGCGGTCCATGTCCATAGCTTCGAGCCACTTCATCCTTTTTTGCCTGCGGTACAGCAGCATCATGTTGTCTGCCGAGAAAGGCCGCCATGGGCACCAACTAGGAGGAAAAGTCAGCATCGCGCTCGCAAAGAGAGCGCACCAAAGCTTCTCTCACGTCTCAGTAAAGCCGCACCTGAATTCCTCGAGGATATTCTCAGGCAAGAACTCCAGCAACATGCGAGTTGCGAACGTCGCCTGCTGCTCTTGGTTGCACCTGTCTGTCTTGTTGGCGAGATACAGCCGGATCTGCCTGATATGTTTGAGGCCGATGTTGCGTGGGTTGAGCAGGGCTGGCATGAAATTGTCGTTCACGCTGCCCAGGTCGAGGCTGACATCGTGATAGAGGAAGCGCACGGCGATCTCGTGAAGCTCTTTGGACACGAGGCAGATGTTCTTGAGGTCGGAGGGTCTGGCGATATGCTCTATTACACAGCTCTTGAGGTCGCTGGAGAGGGACTGGAAGGTCTTTTTATCTAAAGTGACATGGCCCGCCGTTGCCGTTGTCGTCGTCGTTGCCACCATGGTGGGAGGTGGTTTGGACTCGACCATGGTCTGCTCACGTGGTTCGGTGATGGTACACATGTTGTATCAGCGGCGGCTCCGGAGATCTCAGCTCCAGGCAAACGAGTGCTTCACCTGAGCTCAAACGTATGTGATGCGTATGCGCGAGAGAGGCGGCGGGAAGGACTGATCTCGCAAGTCCTTTGGGATGAGGATGGATCGCATCTGCAAGCAGAGATGCGGCACACGAGGGTATATATGACGATGGGGATGGGTGATGATGACTGGACGTGGTGGAATCGGGTGAGAGAGTGAGCAAAAGGCAAGGCGCAGTAGCCAGGCGTTTAATAATGTGAGGCGGCGCAGTATCCGGCGGTTCACATGCATGCGCATGCATGCAAGAGCGTAGTAGTGCTGAGCGAGCGAGAGCTGGAGCTTGCGCTTTGGTTGGACTTGAAACAAGGCAGCAGCAGTCAATGCGGGGCTTGAAGGGTGGAAGGGAAGGCTGACAGGGCGGCCAGTCCCTGATCTTTGAAGGAAGCTTTAACTGAAGTATAATCATTATATTGATTAAGAATAATAAGTGTTGTGAGGTCTTATACATGTATCTGTACTCCATCTTGATGTGTTACCGGACCACTTTTACAAGGCGACACAGTCGAGCTAGTCAAGACCTCGTCCGGCTGCAACAACTCACAATCCCTACTTCCTAACAGCGTCCAGCACAGCCTTGGTCTTGCGATCCCTCTCCGCCGTATCGACAATCCCATACGCTTCACCGGTCTGCCGACAGACATCCTCCTGCCACTCCTTCCCAACATCAATGCCAACATCTCTCACATCATTCTCACTAGCATCCCAGCAACCCTGCACCGTCGTGCCGATTTTCTGCATGAAACTCTGCAACCCGCCATCACCGCCACCAGCATGATAACTCTTAAAAGGCCCAGCAACCGTCCACCTCGGCCCCATTGAAGCCTGCACCACAGAGTCCAGATCCTCCACACTCACCACGCCCTGAGAGACGAGACTGCAAGCTTCACGGAAAAGCGCGAAAGCAAGGCGGTTCGCGACGAAGCCGGTACACTCTTTTCGAATCACCACTGGCACTCGACCGAGACCTCGCCAGTATTCCAATGTTCGATCGATCACTTCTTGGGCCGTTGTGGGCGAGGGCACAACTTCCAGCAGGGGCATGATGTGCGGTGGATTGTAAGGGTGGACGACCACTAGCCGGGACTGGTCTTGCATGTCCTTGCTCTGCTGCGAAGCAAGTATGCCCGACGTACTCGACCAGAAGAGCGCGTCTGGCGGCGCATGTTGCTCGATTTGAGGCCAGATGTTCTGCTTGAACTCTACATTCTCAGGCCCTTGCTCTTGCACGATGTGGGCGTTGTCGATGGCTTCTTCGAGGCTGTTCGCGATGGAGAGTCGGCTGAGACATTCGGCCTCGTCGGCATCTGTCAAGTAGCCAGGGAGTTTGGAATCGACGTATTCTTTGAGGTCTGGTCTTGTGTCGAAGATGCTGACTCTGCTGCGAGGGTTCTTGATGACGTGCAGCGCTGCAAAGGAGAGGCCAATGGTGCCGGCGCCAATTATGGCGATGCGAGTACTGGGAACAGACATTGAAGAATGGGTGGGAGAAAGATGGGCTGAAGAAGACTCAACAGCATTTGCCTCGTCGGCCAATTGGACCTGGTGGGGCTGCTATAATCAGCTCCATTGCTTTCAGATTCGCCATCCTCATCCTTCCCATGTTTGGAACCCACTCTCGGAGCTAGGCTCTGTATGCTTATGATGGCCCAGCTGTTGAATATACAGTATGTCAGCTTTAGCTGTCCGGTCAATACGAAAACAACATGAATTGCAATCCAACGTTGTTCTGGCCTTGACTGGTGACGCAGAATCCCACGAACATGAAAGCTTCAGCGGAGCTCTCCCCACGACAGCCCACGCCGTCTCCGCACTCTCGTTCGGCATCTTGGGCCGATTGATCTTCTCTCGCGTGCCTCTTTCATCAACGCCACTCGCGTCCATTATGACCGAGGCTCTCAAATGCGGCACCATACGCAGAATGACGGGCACTTATAGATTTGTTATGTAGGTCCATTGAGGTTTAATACATCTCTTTATATCCCATCTCAATAGCCATTCCCACCAATACCCTTCAACACATCGATCAACATGCCGTTCAAGAGCCTACAAAGTGACATTCTCAGTAAGAAGCCCCATCTCCCATCTCACTCACAAAACCGACTGACAAACAACAACAACCACCAGTCCCCCGCGACCTCACAACCTGGCAATGCCTCTTCGAACACCCGACCTACTCCCCCCTACACCGCTTTCCCCCCTCCCACCTCGCCGGCTACACCAACGCCATAACCAAAGAACGCCTCGACTGGCAGCAAGTAAAAGAAGCCGCCACACACCTCAGCACCGCTCTCGTCCGCCACCACGGCCTGCAGCAAGGCGACACCGTCGCGCTCTTCAGCCAGAACAGCATCTGGTACCCCGTGGCGATGCACGCCGCGCTGCGCGTCGGCGGCCGAGTCTCCGGCGCCAGCCCGGCGTATAACGTCGAGGAGATGACTTATGCGCTGAAAACTGCGGATGCGAAGTTCTTGCTCACCCATCCGAATAGTATGGAAGTGGCCAGGGAGGCGGCGCAGAAGGCGGGGATTCCGAGGGAGAGGCTGTTTTTGCTGGAGGGAGAGTTGGAGGGGTTTAGGACTGTGAAGGAGTTGATTGAGATGGGGAGGAGGGAAGAGCAGGTGGAGTATTTTAGGATTCCGGAGGGGAAGTCGAATTTTGATGTTTGTGAGTGATGTGATGTGATCGAGGTGAGGAGACGTAGTGCTGACGGGACTTATAGGCGGGTTCTTGAGCTTCTCGTCTGGAACGACGGGGCTTCCTAAAGCAGTGAGTAGCGGTGGACTTACCTGTTTCTATTACTGAGGGAAACTGACAATCTTCCAGGTCATGATCGCCCACCAAAACGTAATCGCACAATGCCTCCAGGTCATGCAAATCACGCCTTCAGATCTCAAACAGATCCTCGCCGTGCTTCCCAGCTTCCACATCACCGGCCTCGTCCACGCTCTGCACCTCCCAGTCCTCCTCAACGCCGAAGTCATCATGCTCCCCTCCTTCACCATGAAATCCATGCTCGACACCGTCGTCGAATACCAACTCAAAGAGCTCCTGCTCGTCCCGCCAATCCTCATCCGCCTCGTCCGCGACCCCATCGTCGACGACTACGACCTCAGCTTCCTGCGCCGATTCTCCAGCGGCGCCGCCCCGCTTAGCGAAGAAATCATTCAGCTCCTCAAGAAGAAATTCCCCCAAACGGGCTTTAAGCAGGGCTACGGCATGACGGAGTCCTGCTCCTGCATCACGGCCCACCCGCCCAGTCTGTACGGCTACGAGAACGCCCACGCCGTCGGAACCGTCTGCGCCAGCACTACGGTCAAGATCGTCAAGGACGACGGCTCGGAGGCGGGCGTCGGCGAGGCGGGCGAGATTTGGGCTAAGGGCCCGCAGGTCGTCATGGGGTATTTGAATAACGAGAAAGCGACGCGTGAGACTTTCGATGAGGAGGGGTACTTGCACACGGGCGATCAGGGCTCGATCGATGAACGGGGGGTTATTACTATTCTCGACAGGATCAAGGAGATGATCAAAGTCAAGGGCATTGGAGTTGCGCCCGCGGAGTTGGAGGATTTGTTGCTCGGGCACGCGAAGGTCAGTGATGTTGCCGTGTTGGGCGTCGCGGACGACTATTCTGGTGAAGTGCCCAAGGCGTACATCGTGCCGAAGGGTGGGCAGGAGGCTGGGACGGAGTTGGGGTTGGAGTTGATTCGTTATGTCAAGGAGAAGAAGGTCAGGTATAAGGCTGTCAAAGAGGTTGAGTTCATTGAGGAGATCCCGAAGAGCGCTTCCGGAAAGATTCTTAGGAGGGTGTTGAGGGATAAGGAGAAGAGTGGGAAGCGTGGGGTGGTTGTGAGGGAGGAGAAGGCGAGGATGTAGAAGATGGGTCGTGCGTGTTGAAATGTGTTGTTGAATACATGTAGCTCTTGAAATAGAAATTTGATGTTTTTCTAGAGTGAGGTCTAGTTCTGACAAGGATGACCGCCAGTCGACATCAAGCTTGTGCGTGTACGCGTATGACCAGACGGACAGCTTTTGCCCTTCCCCGGAAGAACGGGTTACGTCAAATGGACAAAGCTGTCAGGCTTGCAAGTAGCTCCTGTCTGCCTCGCCTGCGTGGGTGCCTCATTTGCCCCACGAACGGCCCAGCCCGCAGCTGGCAGGTGGAAGGTATAAATGGAATGCGATACGCCGCTGGCTTGTCGCGCCAAAACGCCTCGGCAAGGCATTCAATCCATCCATTCGACCCATTCACTTTTCACAACACAAAACACAACACCACAACACCACCCGACTCATTCCGATCGGACGAGACTGCATCCACTCCTTCTATCGACAACCACGGCCATTCCACTCGTGCGCTTCAACACCTCTTCTCAAGCTCCCAGCACGCGACTTGAACAAAAGAGCTCTGGAAACAGTACCCCAAGCTCCTACAGTTCCGTAGCATCTGGCAGTGGTCACTTTCTCTTGTGAACAACCTAGTGCCTCTTGCCTCGTGACGTGTAGATAGGTTGCTGTCGCCCAAAAACGTCTCCCTGCAAATTGTCCCACCGCGCCGAATCAATGCGCCTGCCAAAGCATGTGACACGCCAATAGACTCCAACGAACCCACACACATACCTTCGCCACAAATGCGTCTCTACACCCCAAAAGGCCTGCTGTACCCCATCAAGGTCACGCGCCTGCTGCGCAAGCCCGGCGATGAGCTCGAGGAAAACGCGCCGTTGTTCGACTACGAGTACAACTCAAAGGTCACAGAGGGCGTTTGGGACTTCCAACAGGCCGGCTATGTCGATAAGGAAGTCGAGCGCACATGGCCGGCCACTTTCGAGGCCGAGCTGGAGGGCACTTTGACCTCACTGAGCGTGACCGTCGGCCAGATCATCACCGGCAGAACCTTGGTCGCCGACGTCGAAGAGGCGTGCAAACATGAAGTGCAGTTTGGCGGGCTGTGCGCCAACTGCGGAAAGGACATGAAGGAGGTCAAGAGCTACAATTCTACAGTAAAGGGGACAGATCGCGCTACCATCAACACCATACACGATCGGCATGGAATGCATACCGTCCTGATCAGCCAGGACGAGACGGTTCGCGCAGACGAGGAGGCCAAGCGCAGACTGTTGGATCAGCGCAAGCTGACTTTGGTCGTCGATCTCGATCAGACCGTCATCCAGTGCTGCGTTGAAGAGACGGTCGGGGAATGGAAGAACGACCCGTCAAATCCGAACTACGACGCATTAAAAGACGTCGCGTCTTTCCGTCTGCCTCACGACTCGAAAACATACTACCTGAAGTTCCGACCTGGCCTCAAAGCCTTCCTAGAAGAGATGTCGAAGCTCTACGAGATGCACGTATACACCATGGCATCACGCGACTACGCACAGATCGTCACGAATCTCATCGATCCCGAGCGCACCATTTTCGGCACCCGCGTGTTGTCAAGAGATGAGAATGGGCCTGAGATGAGGAAAGCGCTGAAGCGTCTATTTCCTGTGGACACGAGCATGGTTGTTATCATCGACGATCGCGGAGATGTCTGGCAGTGGAGCCCCAACCTCATCAAGGTAAATGCCTATGACTTTTTCGTTGGCGTTGGTGATATCAACAGCAGCTTTCTGCCGAAGAGACAGGAGCTTGAGGCGAAGCCCAAACAGCCGGTTCAGGTTGAGAAAGTTGAGAAAGAAGCCAACGGCGAAGAAGCGGACGCCAATACCGACGACGGCGAGAAACAAAGGAGCGCAAGCAAAGCTTCAAGAAGACCTTCTGGGCCTCCTACTCCACCCATGACACCTCCCGCGGCGAACGGGGAAGTTTCGGCAGTAGATCTGATGGTCTCAATGGCTGGAAACCAGGACGACGACAGCCTCGAAGAGAAGAAACACGAGCACGACGAAACGCTCGCTTCTCAAGTCGCGGACAGACCGCTTCTTCAGAAACAGAAGATTCTAGATGCTGCCGACGAAGAAGCCAAGGATCACAAAGACTCACCCGCCGTGGAAGAAGCCACTGAGATCCCCCAAGACGAGGGAGCGAAGAAAGAAGCGACGCCTGCCGACCACCCCAAGTATCGACACAACCTTCTGCAAGACGACGACACCGAGCTCGACCACCTGGGTCGCAACCTTACGAGTGTTCATGATACTTTCTTCGCCGATTATGAGAAGGGTTTGTCGGCGGGAGAGATTGGACGGGTAGCAGAGTTGCGCGCCGGCAAGCCGAAAAAACTGGACGTTCAAGACCTGCAAAATCTTCCAGACGCGGCAGTCATCATGCAAGCCATCAAGGCACGCGTACTGGGCGGAGTGCATTTGGTCTTCTCGGGTGTTGTGCCCTTAGGTGTGAACGTCCACACTCACGACACCGTCATCTGGGCAAAGACATTCGGCGCGACCGTGACTGAGAACATCACCAAGAAGACCACACACGTCATCGCCAGTCCCGAGAGGCGGACTGCAAAGGTCCGCCAAGCTGCTAAGAAGGGCGGTAGGATCGCGATTGTGAGTTCCGGATGGCTTTTCGCGTGCTTCTCGCAGTGGCTCAAGGTCGACGAAGGCCCGTTCAGAATCCACTCGGACGCGCCGCAGAACGGTGCTGTAGGCCTTCCGGACAGCTTCGAAGACAAGGAAGCGGGTACGCTTTCATCTTCAGACGAAGAAGCTGCTCTCACCGAAACTGAGAACGAGAACGAGACCGAAGCAGAAGCTGCCAACGGCGCGAAGCAGGTGCCAGAGGCCGATACTGATGTCGAAGAGGAGCTGGAGCGGTACGCGCCGCACGACGGACGCGACGACTCCAGCCCAACCGAAGGCCAGCAATCAGAGGACTGGGACGCACTACAAGCAGAGCTGCAAGAATTCATGGGCAGCGACGCCGAAGACAGCGAGGCGCCCGACGAGAGCGACAACGATTCCGACCGCGACGGCACATCGACCGCGGAAACCACGCCAAGTGGCCACAAACGCAAACGAAACGCCGACTCGGACCCGCCGACATCTGATCCTGAAGGAAGCCGGTTGCAGAAACGCAAGAGAGAAGCGTTGGGCAGGACGACTAGTCTCACCAACATGGCTACCGCGGGCAACACTGATGGAGCTGTCACTGTCGCTGACGTCGCTGATGCGGGAGAACTCGACGGTATTGCGGAAGACGAGGGCGACGATAACGAGGATGAAGACCTCGAGGCCGCGCTTGCTGCTGAGCTGGAGAAGGATGACGATGATGGAGGTGAGGCTGAGGGTGAAACGTGATGACGACGGGTTATAAGTCGTTCGGGTGGGGAGGCGCATTTTGGCCAATTTTCTTTTATTCAGCGTGGGAGTTTTTTTTTTTTTTTTCTTTTCTTCTTCGTTTGGGCGGCGTTGGGTAACACTTCTCATATTTGTTGAACGATGGTTTGAGGTTGAAAGAGAGCGTTGCTTACATTTTGAGTTGTATCAGACACCATCTACGCTTTTACCTCGACTTTTCTTTCATGCTGCATCACAATTCTACTCATCAAATGACAAGATCATTCTCATTGTTCACTCGAAGATCATACCATTGAAGTGCTGTCTGCCTGCAAATACCTAGGCAAGCGACTGATGTTCAATGTGTCCCGCTGAGGAGACTGAAAACGACCTCGGCTAGATCGACACACCTTCGGTTCAAGTACCGTTTAGTTCTAACTGTTCTACGAGAGGCGATTAACTACAATCAATTATAATAAGTCCAATTGATCAATCTGATCGAGATAAAATCAAAATGGGCGAACAAGATCCCAAAAATGACAACAAACCATCATCACCACCGCCGCCATTAACGCCTAAGGACCAAAAACCATCTCAAGCTTCTGAGCGCCTATCTCAAGTCTCACGACACCTCCAACATCCCACACAAAGCCCATCGCAAGATCAAAGCAACCCAAGTTCCAACCCCAACACAACCCGCCGCCGCCGCCCCCGAAAGCAAGATTCTCAATCCACCCTCCCCTCCGACTGGAGCGACATCCGCACCCAACTGAGCACCCTCCGCCACCTCGCCCGCACCCCCGACCCCAGCCGACGAGGCTACATCCGACAAAAACAAGCGGGCAAACTCTGGGTGCGCGAGCGCGTCGACTCCCTCCTAGACACCAACTCCTTCCGCGAAATCGGCAGCGCCACTGGAACCGTCGCGTGGAAGCAGATTGACGCTCTGCGCGAGGAGCCGGAAACTTTCACGCCGAGCAACAATGTGTCCGGTTTTGGGCGCTTGCGGGGACGGGAAGTGTTGCTGACGGCGGATGATTTCAGTTTGCGCGCTGGGCACGCTGATGGGGCGTTATGGGCGAAGACTACTTATCTCGAAAAACTCGCCGTGGCGCTTAAATTACCTGTGGTGAAATTGGTCGATGGCTCGTCCGGCGGCGGGAGCGTGAGCACGATTCGCTCCGAGGGGTATTCGTACGTTCCGCCGTTTCACGGGATGGATGCGATTATGAGGCAGTTGAACGGGGGGATTCCGAATTTGGGCGCGGTTTTGGGGCCTGCGATAGGCTTGGGAGCGGCGCGGGTGGTCAGTTGTCATTTCTCCGTTATGGCGGCTGATGTTGGGAGTTTGTTCAATGCTGGGCCGAGGGTGGTGGCGGGGGCGACTTTTGAGGAGGGGCTGAGTTTTGATGAGCTCGGGGGCCCGGGCGTGCATTGCGCGAATGGCACGATTGATAATGTCGCGAGGGATGAGGAGGGGGCCTTCGAGCAGTTGAGGACTGTGCTGGGGTTTTTGCCGAGTTGCGGCACGCATGTCCCTCCTACGATCCAGGGAGATGATCCGGTGGAGAGGTCCTGCGAAGCGCTACGATCCATCATCCCACGCCGGAGAGAGAGGATGTACGACTCCCGCCGCCTGATCTCCACCGTCGTCGACAGCGGTTCGTTCTTCGAAATCGGCGCCCTCTGGGGCCTCACGGCAATCGTCGGCCTCGCGCGCCTCGGCGGCAGACCCGTCGGCATCATCGCCAACAACGCCGAAGTCCTCTCAGGCGCGCTCGACGCTTCCGGCTCGCAGAAACTCCTCCGCCATCTCAAATTCTGCGACGTCTTCAACTTGCCCATCGTGCAATTCGTCGACGTGCCGGGCTACGCGATCGGAACCGTCGCCGAACGCCAGGCCACGATGCGCTGGGGCGTCGAGCTCACGAAAACGTACTACACCACCACCGTGCCGATTTTCTCCGTCATCGTGCGAAAAGCCTACGGCGTCGCAGGCAGTCTGATGCTCGAGGCGCGCGATCCGCACATGCGCGTCGGCTGGCCTTCGGGGGAGTGGGGTTCGCTGCCTTTGGAGGGGGGGATTGACGTGGGCCACTCGGCGGAGCTGAAGAAAATTGAATCCGAGCAGGGGCTGGAGGCGAGGAGGGAGAGGTATAGGCAGTTGGACGAGGAGTATCGGCGTTTGATGAACCCGATCAGGTCTGCGAATGTTTTCAGTATTGAGGAGATTATTGATCCCGCTGATACGAGGGTTGTGGTTGAGAGGTGGGTGAGGCATATGTATGCGAATGATCTGCCGGAGCGGGTTGCGTTGAGGTTGGGTGGGAAGTTGCAGCCGACGTATGCTTGAGGGTGATGATGTGCTGAGAATGCATTGCTGGATCTTTCGGCGTTGCTAGAATCGTTGTCAATCGTTAGGACCAATACAGTGTTGTTTATTTCTAGAGCATTCTCAGAACCATCGGGCCATTGTCAACGACATAATGTTCTCAATTTGTTTTTGTCATTGAGTCTCGATTGACGATTGGAGCGAGGGTCATCGGAGATTCTGTTGCGGTCAGCATGTATATCACAATCCTCAATATGCTCTAGAAATACGGTTTTAATCATAAAAATTTTATACCGATCAAACCTAGTACGTTCGATTAGCTAGTCGACAATCGAGAAAGCCATTCAACAATCGGTACATCGTTAGTCGTAGAAGTGCCATCAGATGCGCTTAACCACCTCAACCATCAAATCGAATAATCCTAAACCACTACCATGTCGTGGAGAGGCTTGTGAGATTGACACACTCAACTTGCTCGCCGAGGGAACCAAGCTCGCCACCAAAGTAGACGCTTCTTCTCCTCCACTTGCGAAGCAGCAGTCCCATCAACTCCTGCCGTAGCCGTGGTCTCACTCTTCACTTTCCCAGCATCCGCTTCAACATTCACAGCATCACCCTCCGGCTCCAGGGGCTGGGGATGATTCCAGAAATCATACTGAGCATCCCGCCTGCAACACCCTGCAAAATCGAAAGGATCCACGATCTGGATATACCACCTACGCGGATCCCTCCACCCAGGTCCCTTCAGCTCCGTCACGCCGTCAAGACCGAGATAAATCCTAGTATCCTGCGGCAACAACCGACCAGGGTGCATGACGTTCAGCATCACCGAGTTGACGAGCATCAGCACGCCCTCGAAGACATAGAAGTAAGCTTCGTGCGTGTACAGCTCGCCCGTGAAGCCCTGGAAGTACTCGACGATGCGGTACACGCAACGGACAGTGATGAGCGTGGCGCTGGCGTACATGACCCAGACGACCTTGCGCAGTTTCGGAGTGAGAAGGTTCAGGCGCGCGGCGCGGGCGTGCCAAATGGTCAGGATCGCGACGTAGGCGGTGAAAGTGCAGGCTTGCAGGATGAGGGCGACTTTGATCAGGATCTCGCCGGCTTCGTGCTCCGCCGCGCTGATGGAGGTGTTGGCCGCTTTGGCAGCGCCGTTGGCTACCATTATTTCGATCAGGAAGTCGATGCCGATGAAGGTTGTTAGGATGCGGCCTGGGTGGAGGGGCGAGAGCCAGGGGATGTAGTAGAGGGTGCGGGCTAGGATGAAGTACGCCGCGCCGGAGTAGATTGGACTTGAAGTAAGGTTAGTCTTGATGAGTTGTCATAAGGTCAAGATTCTCACTCACGGCCCCGACAGAAGTAGAACGACACTGGCAATGAGGATTCCCAAGTCATCGATATTGAAAGCCCCAACTTCACGCATAGCGAAGCCGGCAGTCATGAGAAGTGCACCCCATGGTAGCAACAAGGTGATCTTCCAAGACTTGTAATGTCTAAGGTTTTCATCAGCAACATGAAGCTCGTTCAGATGGTCTTTTGTCACGCTACCTACTTCGTTTGCCAGGCATGCACCACTCCAGAGGCAAGATACGCTGCCGCGAAGATCGGCGGTGCGATCTTATTAGGTTGGTAAAACCATACGCTGCCAGGAACTAGGACGGTCGTTAGTGGGTCGACATATAGCGAGACTTGATGATACTTACCGTACGCTTCCCAGTTCCCGCCCATGTTGCCCACGGTTTCGCTCCCAAAATGTGGTCCTGACCCGCGGCTAATACAATCAGACGAAGTAAGTGAGTGTGGTCAATCAAAAAGCTTGTTCATGAAGAGATGCAATGCTAGGGGAGGGACCATGCTATCGATCCAGACAGCAGCATCGCCACACCTTATATACACAGGCACAAGGCTCGCACCTCCATACCTTTCTTCGACGCAAGCATACCTGAGGACCGATAAAAGCACCCAGTCGGCCTACCACAAGGCTCAGCTGGAAAGCCTCGACGAGCACTTCGCTTCGTATAGGGCAATGTGTCAGGAGATCTTGCTGTCCATGTGCCAGCAATGCCACCACAACAGGGGACCATAGTCGCGCAACGAGCGCGCAACGGGAGCGCAACCACAGCGCTCAACGAAAAGCGAAAGCGGGACAAAGACAGCAAGGCTCAGGGCTGAAGGATTCGCTGAGTTCGGGTCTAGTGTGAGGTCACGCCACGGGCTGGGGTAGATGATCTTTGTGGTTGATGAATGTGTGATGGGAGTGATGAATGGGTTGCTATGGTCTTACGTACTTGTCACTGTCGTTCTACGCTGAGGAATGAGAACCCTAACCCTTCGACAGACCCCGACTCTAACTCTACTAATGAGTATAGGACACTGCTGAATCAAGGTAAGCTTGATGTCCCCACTTGCATACTGTATGTAAAATCAACCAGGTTCGACTAGTGTTTCGGTATACATTTGTCTAGCCTTTTTGATCTATTAAGCATTGATCCAGGACATGGCTGCCACGTGAAACCATACATGACAGGCTACAAACGCCAAGGAGATTGAATATTGCGGAGCAGTCCAGTAAGAAAACTGTCATCTTGAACTGCCTCCTACTGATCTGTACCAATAACAATCAATACCATTGCCTATACAGTGTCGAGCATCAAGCCCGCCAACATTTGTGAGTATCTAGTAAAACGGTAACCCGTCGAAGTAGAGGCACCAGGCCGTGATCCATGCCCAGCACGAATTAGTCGTCAAATCGTAAAGTACTGTATAACTTCCCAAAAGAAACGCTCAAGTGAAAGTCGAGTAATCCCTTGACTCCTCATCCTCTCTCCGCGCCGCCTGCCCTTCACCCGGCACGCCCGCCATGATGTCCTGCGTTCTCGGACCGACGTAGTTCTTCCGCGCGCCGGCGTACCACCAGACCATTGAGAACAACGCCACGAAACCCGCGACCACGATCGCGTAGTTCATGTTCTCTGCCGTGACAGGCTTGCTCGTGGGGCAGAAGAGCACGACGCTGATGAACACGACCCAGGCGATAGCGATGAGGTTGATCGGCTTGCTGATCTTCAGCGGCTTGAGCATCGTGTCGAGGTCGAATGGGCCGGGGACGAAATCGACGCGCTTGCTGTACCAGAGGTGCGCGGCGATGACGGCGATGTAGCTCAGGTCCAAACACGGGGCGCAGAGGTTGAAGATGGCGGTGATGGTCTGCGTGGATCCGAGGCCGATCAGGTTCAGGCAGGCGCAGAAGGTCACAACGAGCCACACCGCGTTGACGGGTGTGCCGGTGATGCGGTTGATGCGGTTGAAGAAGCTCGAGCAGGGGAGGGCTTCGTCGCGGGAGAAGGCGTATGCCATGCGCGCGTTTGCTAGGAGGGCGGAAGCTCCTGTAAAGAATTGTACGAGGATGACCATGAAAAGCATTGCTGTTCCGCCGCTGCGGCCTCCAGCATTTAAGAAGATCTGCGCAACGGGGAATCCTGTTGGTGAGTTGACGATGTCGTCCATGTAGTTCTCGGTGAGACAAAAGCCGAAGGTCACGTTCAAGAAGAAGCCGAGAACGCCGGTCACGAAGATGGCGTTGACAATAGCCCAAGGTCCTCGAATCGCAGCGTCGTGCGTCTCCTCAGAAAGATGCGTCGTAGCGTCGTAATCAGTCATCACCCAGGCCACATTAAGGAAGCCGAGCAGGAATGACCAGCCTTTGCTGCTCCAGCCAGAGTCGTCTGTGAAGTGGGTGAACACGAACGATGCACTGCGCTTATCGGGCGTGCAGACGAGAAGCGCAATGCATATTCCGATGGTCGCGAGAACGTTGATCGGTGCGAACCAAAGAATGATCTGATGAAGCTTCTTCGTCGACAGCGTACAAATGGTGCCAAAGATGCACAGAACCGCAAGGGACAGAAGCACTGTCTGGATGGGCGTCCTGTGTCTTGTCAGTATTGTACCATGCGGAATCGATCTTCTCACACTCACGGCGTGTATTGATATCCATCCTCCACAGCTCCAGAATTCATGCTGGCAGAAGCTAGAACCATTTGAGCAACTGTATAGGCTAACGAAGCGACTCCTGCAGATTGGCCGAGAAAGTTCGCCCACCCAATGACCCAAGCCCAGATCGCTACGTGCTCGGGTGGCACGACATGTTTCGTGACGAAATAGATACCGCCCGCGGTAGGATACGCAGAGACCAGCTCGGCGACTGCCTATCGTTAGTCAATTGCTTGTGACAGCGTAGGTTTGGTGCGCTCACCAGAAGTTGCAATGACACCAGACATGCATGAGCCGACCAACCATGCCCATACAGCGGTTGCTGGTCCGCCGACGCCCAGTGGGACACCATATGTGGCTGGTTGTGATCCAAGAACACCGAGGACTGAGATGGCATATGAGACAGTCGACCATTTGTTGAATTCGCGTCGAAGTTCCTGTTTGTTGTCAGAGACGAATCCATTGACCCAGCAGTACTGCCAGCAGAGCCGAAACGCACCTGCTTATAGCCTAGACGAGCAAGTAATTGAGCATCTTCATTGCTCGGACGATCTGTCGCAGCGAGGTCGGAGTACGAAGGTAGAGTGTTCGCGTCGTATTGATTCGCAGGCGACTTGTTGTCCGATGTCAGTCGTTTGTCATCACATCGGGTTGGATCCATATTAGCAATTGATGTACGGTAAACTAACGACAAAGAAAGAACAGAACGAAAGGACAGAGCTTGTTATAACAGAACCACACACAGAGCCCAGAAAGAAAGAAACCATGACATCCTCAGGGCATCGGCACCCTGTAATAGCGGTCTGACCACGGAGGGAGCGGCACTGCGTTTTGGAAGACATTCCTTAACCGGGTTGGTGGAACGAAGGGCCAGCGGCCTTTTGGACAGCATCCCAGACGAGGCGTGTAGGGATGGCCCTCTCGCGGATAATGGTCTCTAGCGTAGCTCGGACCAGAAGCTACCTCGACGGCAGACTTGGAAAGTTTAGGGCTGAAACGACAATAAGATTCTCTTACCGCAATGCGATGGTATCCTCCCCTCACGCCGCCTCGCAAGAGTCTTTGGGATTCGTGCGTCATCTTACTACCTATATCTTATGGCTAATCGGATGTTAGTCTGGGGCGGGGGTTCGCTGGCAATGGGCGCAAATACAAGTCAGTAGTCAGATGTACATGCAACAATGGACAACCAAGACGGATGTAGCGAAGGTGGAGGATACGAAGGCATCTTAGTTGACCTTCCCAGGGCCGGTGAAGACGTGAAGACGCTTGGGAACCGATGGCGTCTGCGCTTCGTTTCCATGCGGCAGGGACTGTAGCGAGTCTTCAATTTAAGAAATGCCGTGGCCTAAAGCGCGGAAGAGGATTAGGGGTGACAGGGCATGTCTCGTGGCATGACGAGCCAACACGAGCCAAAGGGGTCGCTAGAATTGTCGCAGGACCGCGCTAGAAGGGCGTGGTTGATTTGGCGTCTCCACGGACTGCGTTTGACAACTTGTGTCAGCATGCATGTACATGTATGATGATACTGCGACGCATGCTGTCGGTGCACTTGTAGGCCGTGTCGTCGTCTGAAGGGTATAGATGCTGCACCAATGTCACCACTCATGTTGCCTCGCATGTCTTCTTTTCGTTGGTGGCGGGAGGAACATCCTCACTCCATCGCATTCAGCCCAAGAAAGACGTTGTTCGTCGCGACCTAACCGAGCATGCAGCCTTCTGCAGCGGTGAGCTGCATTGACACGTCAAGCTTTTGGAGATTGAAGGTGTGCAATCATAGTAGGGCAGAGAATGATGATGCCGTGCGCCGTACCACGTTCTTGAAAGTCCACCGGTTATCGCTCGTGAAATCTCGGCACACTCGCCCGTTAGACGCACTGTGCTGTACCCCATCCCACCGCTGTGGATGATTTCCCCAAGATACGAATGCAAGATGATGATAAGCTGCATGAACAGTTGGTTCTAAGAGTGTAGTTTGGGTAGAAATATGGAGGGGCTGAAGAAAGCGGTCAATGACATTGCTGCCCGAACACTTCCCAAGCCAGGCTACACCCGTTTGCGGCAATGGGTGTTCGTGTATAAGAATATGCATGTATGTGAAAAGCAGCTCCGCCCCGAGCCTTGGAAGCCCCAGCATCCAAACCTTCGTATTAATGTCTGTATCAGCATATTTGTACTTCAAACATACAGCGGTGTCCGGCGGATATCATGCGGTCCGGAACCAGGCTTAGTGAGATTCTAGTACGGTAATGTGGACTTTATTGAATTCTTTAATGCGTACGACGGCGTCTTTGTACTCACGCCTTGGTCCTTGGCTCCAGAAGTAGCCGGCCTTGGGGCGCTGACTTGTCACCAAAACCTCCATCTCTGGCATGCACCCGTCTGCCTCTCAACCACGTCTCCTTGGCCACGCCCTTCAGCGTCTTGCCTTGATAGGGAGAACACTTGTTCCTGAACAGCATCGCGCTCGGTTCGACTTCGAACTCAGCTTCAGGGTCGAAGACTACGACATCGCCGTCCATGCCGACCTTGAGTGCTCCCTTGCTATCTTCAAGACCCACCTGGATAGCAGTGTTGACGCAACACCAGCGCACAATGTCTAGTAAGGTTTGCGTCTCGCCAACTTGGCGACGACCAGTTTCTGTCCAGATGATACTCAAGCCCAAACCGACTGAGCTAATGCCGCCCCACGCGGAGAAGAAGTCACCACTTGTCGATGTCGAGCCGCAGCTGGCTGTCTTCTGAGGTCCCATGTTACCCGGCACATGCGAGGGCAACAATTTCAGCTCAGGCGTACAAGGTGAGTGATCGCTGACGACGGTCTTGATGACGCTATCCGTCTCGTACATCTCCTTCCACAACCCATCTTGGTTGGCTTGGTCACGGATTGGTGGACAGCACTTGTGTCGCGTGTCGCCGGCCTTGATCGACTCGGCCGCGAGTGAAAGATAATGGAAGCACGTCTCGGCCGTCACCTTAACGCCCTTCGCCCGAGCGTCGCGAAGCATTGGAATGGCTTCGACGGCACTCAGGTGGACGATGTGCAGTGGCAGGGTCGGCGCCAGGTGGGCCAGAGACAGGATCTCCAAAATAGCGTATGTTTCGAAACTGCTCGGCCTCGAGTCAAGGAAAGTCTGATACGCATCCAAGGGTCCGGTGGGCTCGAGTGGCGGCTGGGACCACTGGACGTCATCGCCCACGGACGCGGTGACGGGAGGAATCATCTCAGCGTGAAACATGACCGTGGTGGGCTCGTCCGCTAGCTCCTGGAAGACCTGAGAAATGTCCTGTGCTGAAACGGCGGGGAACTCCTCGACACCGCTGTCAATCAGGAATCCTTTGAACCCTCGCACGCCTTCGCGCACCAGAGGTTTCAGCTCTGACACGTTGCCGGGCACGATTCCGCCGTAGAAACCCACGTCAACCCAGCATTTGCCTTGCGCCGCGGCCACCTTCTCTTTCATGCCGGCGACGGTAGTCGTCGGAGGGATGGCATTGAGTGGCATATCAACGACTGTTGTGACACCGCCAAACGCCGCAGCTCTTGTTCCAGTCCAGAATCCCTCCCATTCTGTCCTCCCAGGCTCGTTGAGATGTACGTGCGCATCCACCAATCCGGGTAGTAGTACGGCAGGGCTATAGTCTGTGTACGGTGTGCCAGGCGGGAAGTCTGAAGCTGGGATGATTGATTCGGAAACAGATGTGATCTTGCCGGTTGTGGTAGAGATCACGATCGTAGCTGGCGTAAGGCGGTCGCCGATGACTGCGCGGGAGGATGCAAGAACGGTGATATCGGAGCCTGCATTCTCGACGAATTGCGACGATTCCTCCTCCGTTGAGTGGGGTGCCATGTTCTAATGTTCTGTGCCTGTTCGTAGTCAACGCCGCAAGAGAAGCGTCCTTGAGAGTGAGTCGTAAGCGGTGAGAGGCAAGGAGTCGCAACCAGTTGTATTGTTAGATTTTGTTGTCTTTGACGTGGATAAAGAAAGAAACAGAGCGGGAAAGTCAGATACTTGACCTGGGAAATACTACATCAAATATGTCCGGGCGAATAGCAGGTGAAGATAGCGCCTGCGCAGGGTGGGCACCCCATACACGCCTCCACCGGGAGCTCATGTTGAGTTTTGGGCGTTGACGAGTCCCTCTGGCAGTCGAAAGGGTGTCCAGATGGGAGAAGTGAATTGGCGGAGGCGGAGCTCGCCGCTCGCATTACTCGATGGAAATTCGAAATCCAGCAAAGGCCGAATGGCGGGTGCGGGACGCTTTACTCGATGGAAATGCGACATTGGACGGCCAGAATGCGGCTATCAAATGAAGTGTAAAAGCAACTCTGTGACTGTTGAGCTTTGCGATAAGACCTCTTGGCATCAGTTCCTGGGAGCCGAGGTACAGATCGCATGCAGCTACCAAATGATGCAGGAACACAAGTATAGGTACAAGACTGGTCATCACCAACGAGCAAATGCCGCTTCGCAAGCAGCAGACCAATTGACCTCCGTTACGAATTTAGAAAGTCCTCCATGCCACCGCTACGCTTCTGTGACTTGGAGATCACACCATCTGCGTACTTGACTTTGTCGTTCAACACTTCGTCGCTCGAGTACAGGCTAGCCGGGAGCTTGTATCTATTGTCCGAGTTGATATTGAGATGCGTATAGGCGTCACATTTGTAGTAGATCCTCGTGCCTCCCTTGACAATATCGAGATCAAAGAGAGTACTGAGGACCCGCTTCACGTCTGGAAGGTCGGAGAAGTCGTAGGTATATACGCAAATGAGGGTTCCCTTAACGAGGTTCTCAGGCTCGTAGGTGCCGACCTTACTCGTTGGGCCAAGTTTGCCCCCAGCAGTGGCCTCGGCGACAAGACGCCAGACACGAGGAAGGTCCTCAGGCTTAGGGAAGAGCATCCATTTCCCAGAAGTAAACCCATTTTTAGTAGCAGCGTTGAGTAGATCGATTTGGAGCTGGTCACGGTACGGGCCCATCTTTCGAGTAATCGTGCCAACTGCCTTACCTGGATTCTGCTGCTCAATGATCGCTCGCTGCTGAATCAAGGCAGCAAGTAGCGGCGAACACTCCTCTAAGAACGTGTGAAGAGTAGATGTACCGGATCTCGTCCACTGCTGCTTCACCATCTGACTTCCAACCCAGAGCCATGGACCAACACGAGCAGTAGCTGGTTCGTCCACGGGAAGACGGCGAAGGAAGTCCAGTACTGTCTCATGGTGCTGCCAGGCTGCGGATTGGCCCTCAAACTGGGTGTTCAAAACCAGGTCTTCAGCTTCAGCCTCCATAGCTACTGATTGTTTGGCTACGAAGCTTGCTTTCGGTTGGCGAGCCTCGCGCTCAGCATTCATAGCAGCGATCTGTGGCCGAGATTTGAGAAATTCGACAGCATTTTTGCTGGTCTCAGGCTTGGGATCGGTGTGCACAAGCTTTGGCTGTTTCGCAATTGGGGACAAAGAGGGTGTATCGGCGGGTCTTTTTGGCTGACGATGAAGGGCTGTGGCCCTTGTCGCATGAGTCGCATGGTCGCCTGTGACATGTAAAGTTATAGTCACTGTCCTCTACTATGTTTTGAGCGTACAGATACAAGTACCGTTCAGATCTTCGCCTTCCGAAACGTCCGTGGAACTATCATCATGTACATCGGTTGAGCTGTCTTCGGGGATTTCAGTGGTCATTATGTATGAGTGCCAGAAGTGAAGTGGTGTGCAGTGATGTGAAGTTCACATGTATGAGGTTTCCTGACAATGAGTTGTTGATAAGAAGAATGATTGTGGGCGATCGATAGTTTGGTGATCGGTCGCTCTGTGGGAAATAATTCCCCGCAGTCGCGAGTCAACGCGTCCGTAAAGTGGAAGCGACGCGTCTCTGAAGCAGGCTTGACATTCACAACTTGTGGTGAACATCCGTCCAACTAACATCATACATACACGCACACAAACACACCGAGATGCCACACTCTACTTCATCACCGCCAGTGGCCATGGAAACAGAAGACACTGTCATGTCAAATGCGCCGGCGCAAGCGCCAGAGACCGAAGAAAACTCACAAACCACTCCAGACTCAACACTGCCAGATGCAACCAAAACCACCGCCAACAATCTTGAACAGATGTTCGATGATGACGATGATGACGACGAGTTCTCGTCCAGTGCTACCACAAAAACTGGGCAAAGCTCACAACCACAGCCAACATCACAGAAAGCTGCATACTCAGACAGCAACATTCTCTCTCAGTTCTACCAACGCCTGCTTCCCTTCCGACCGCTCTTCCAGTGGCTGAATCACTCTGCCACACCTCAACCCGACTTCCAACATCGCGAATTTGCATTCACGCTCTCAGGCGACCGCTATGTTCGCTACCAGTCCTTCGCAACGGCCGATCTTTTGCGCAAAGCATGCGTCCAACTCGTCCCAGAACGTTTCGAAATCGGACCTCAGTACAGCATCAACCCGCGCGATCGAAAGACAGTCCTGAAAGCTGGAAGCTTCCGACCGGTCATGAAAGAGCTGGTGTTCGATATCGATATGACGGACTACGATCCAATTCGTACCTGCTGCTCAGGCGCGGCGATCTGCAACAAGTGCTGGCAGTTCATCAACATGGCGATCAAAGTTGTGGATGCTGCTTTGAGGGATGACTTTGGCTTCCAGCACATCCTGTGGATTTACTCAGGAAGACGTGGTGCTCACGCCTGGGTGAGCGACAAGCGCGCGCGCGAAATGGACGACGCAAAGAGACGATCGATCGCGAATTACTTGGTCGTCGTAACAGGAAACGAGCACGGAAAGCGGATGGGCATAAGGAGACCACTACATCCTCATTTTGAGCGAAGCCTGAAGCTCCTCAACCCTCACTTCCAGAATGACGTTCTGGAAGACCAAGATCCCTGGCAAACCGCCGAGCAAACACAGAAGCTGCTCGATCTGCTTCCCGATCCTACCCTGGTGGCAGCATTGCAGAAGAAATGGGACTCGGCTCCCAACCGCACAAGCACGCAAAAATGGGCCGATATCGACTCAGTCGCAGAAGCGGGTAACCTCAAGTCTCTGAATCCCAAACAGCTCGTGGACGTCAAGCAGGACATTCGCATCGAATACACATACCCTCGTCTAGACGCCGAAGTGTCCAAGAAGCAGAACCATTTACTAAAGTCGCCTTTCGTCGTCCATCCCGGCACTGGACGTGTCTGTGTGCCTATCGATGTGCGGCGAGTCGAAGAGTTCGACCCGCTAGGCGTACCGACGGTCACTCAGCTGTTGCAACAGATTGACGAGTGGCACACGAGAAACCGCGATATGAGCGAAGAGGAGAAGGCAAAGGTGGCCGACTGGCAGAAGACAGATCTGAAGCCTTACGTTGAGTACTTCAGAGGGTATGTCGCCAACTTGCTGAAGGAAGAGAGCAAGGGCAAGAGGAAAGGAGGAGATGCAGAGGGTGGCGCAGAAAGCATGGAATTCTAGGCGTTCTGTATCGATTCATTCACAGGCTGATTCTGCTCAATCGTTTCGCGATTTTTATTATGTATTTTGATCATATGTGGAACCACGGAATGGCCATGTGCCTCCATTCTTGCTCGGCTGCCCTTGCAAACGGAGTAAAAGATGCTAGGAGGTAATACAAGAATTGCGTAATTGGCACTTTAGCAGGAATCAATCAGTCTACCCCCGATATACCCGACAAGCATGACAGAAAACATTGGGTTGGTATTGCGTTTGCCCAATAATAATCACTCTTTACACAAGGCTGCATCGAGTCGTGGCTGTGTGTTTAGCGCTTAATCCTTCGATCCTTCGGCGATGTCATGCGACGCTGGGCTCGCTTAGACTCACTTCAAATGCCAACAATCCTCCAACTGTGAGATATTCCTTCAGACTTGCACGAGAACCTTCTTGACTCGCTCTCCATATCACGCCAAAACACATGTCACGACGGGTAGCATGGAGGCCGCACCACCATCCTACGAGAAAGCCACCCTAGTCGACTACCTCGACCTTGTTGCAGCTTACATTCCATCCAGTGATCTCTGCTCGGCAGCTTTGGTCAACAGTCACTGGAACACCACCTTCTCACGTCATCTTTGGGGCAACCCTGCCTCCCACTTCGGCGTTGAGAATGACCGGGTCTATGTTGCCCTGACCAAGTTCAAGCGTACCCTGCAGACCGCTCGATTGCTCGTCAGATCACAGACGCACACCTTGCACTTGCCGCCAGCTCATGCCGAGATCTACAACGGACCACATTCTGACTGGCTTCGTGATGTGCTCTCAAGATTGCCCAATCTCCAATCTCTGATTGTGAGAGGTCTCCCTTTCTTCGACCATGCCGCCCTGGTGGCTCTCAGGCAATCGAAGCCTGCGGAATCGAGCACCCCTCAAAGAGATCCACACAGTTTTGCCGTGGAGCTTCCTGGCTCAACAGGTTCTATCTTCCAGCCACCGCTCAACTCGATCCCGTCCTTCGGCTTGCGGCTCTTGGACGCCTCGAGATGCCCAAACGTCACGTCCAGCGGGCTTGCGCAGGCGCTCAAGCGTTTCGAATCTCTGATGTACCTGGACTTATCACATACCTATCCGGCGCGAGACGTCAGTGTGATGGGAGCTCTTAGGCGTTTCTCCGGTCTACAAGTGTTGAAGCTGCGAGGGATCAGCCTACGCGATGAGGAGATCGAAGTGCTAGCGTGGGCCATCGGCCGCACAGTGCGAAGCCTTGATGTGAGAGATAATCATATCACTGATCGCGGTGTCCGCTTGTTGCTCGATGGCTGCTTCACAACCCCATCTTCGTCGCAGGATGGCGATATGAATGTCCCCAATGGAGCACGATCACCATCACTCCTTCCATATCTCGGAGCAGAAATGCTGGAGACTTATCAAAGCGATGGGTTTGAGGGGTTCCTTCGAGGTACTTTCACTGGTGCATTCGTGAGCCGACTTGCCATTGAAGATGCACCAGAGGGTGGAATCACCCACCTCTACATCTCTAACAACAAAGTCTCTGTGGAGGGTGCGTCGGGTCTGGTCCGATCTGGAAGACTGCATGTGCTCGATGTTGGAACAGTGTCGGGCGCGATTGAGCGACACCTGTCCGTAACAGACGATGAAAAAAACAAGCCCGACTGGCAGTTGCCAGGCGCTGAGAAACTGACGCCAGTACTATACGACTACGCGAAAGATACGTTGACATACCTCAAGGTGGATCACAGTTTGATCACGAAAGATGTCCCGAATGCTTATCCTGATCAAGTCGTACCTGGCCGCATTGAGTTGGATGGCGCTCATGACCTCCCTGAAATGCCTCGTGGAGACATCCACGAACTGGGTGGTGACCGCGCGGCTAATGATATCTTTGAGCTGCCAACCGATGAGCAGACTCCCAAGTACGAGCTTGAAGCTGATCCTATGCAGTTCGTCGTGTTTCCTGCTGAGCCGAATCTGGACGCCAGGAGAGGTAGCGCTCTCGCGCCTGAGGTTGTGGACAATCTGGCCGAAGAAACGGATACGATGAAGTTGTTGAGCCCGGATACTCCTGTCAGCGAGGCTACCATGTCAGCAACAGGACTGGGAACTATCAGAGCCGTATCACCGATCGAAGCCCAGGTCCCAACAGCAACCCCTACGCCCCCAAATACGAATCGTCCGAGGAGTCTATCAAGCGCTGCCACCGAGCGTAAAGCCCGGCTGAATGCTCATCGATCACAAAGTCACAATCTCCACCCTGCTATGCTTCCGCACCTTCGCACTCTAGTAATCACCAACTTCCCACCTTTCTCAGAGGACGGTGAAAGAGCTGATCGTTTGATTCGATTCGTGAAAAACTGCGCTCAAGAAGCCGTGCTCGCACGCTCACAAGCAAGACTCGACTACGCTCTTCCACCAGGACGCAAAGGCCAAACGGCGACATTGCGAGACTCTGCGAACAGGATCTTCGCTTTGAACAAGATCATCCTCGAGATGGCGCCAGAAAGCTCATTTGGCCAAGCAAGCCCGTGGCAGCACATATCAACAAGATCTATGACAGAGGATCGCGACAGCGAGGCTCTGTGGTCTGCAGCAGAGACAGACTTCAGCTTCTTCGGGGAGGCAGACGAATGTGCCTTTCCCAGCATTGAAACAGGTCGGTTTGCAGGCACTACCTCGAACGAAAAGGAAGTCAGCTTCGGCAACGGCTGGGGCACGCCGTCACCGCAACCTCAATCAAAAGCACCCATGAAACCCAGAATTGACAATGTTGCTCTACTATCTGCTTTCAGGAAAGAACGGAAGTTAGCGCATCAACGAAGTCTTGACGCCGGAGCTCTGGAACCTGAAACGGAGGGGTACTGGGATGGTGCGATCCAGGTCGTCAGACCTTCTCGCGGGTTCAGAGATGGCGAAGAGCTGGATTACTATGGCAACAAATTTGAGAAGAACTATCTGTACCGTTGAAACAAACGACAGCAACCTCAATCATGCACCACGACTCGCAGCAGATATGCCAGCGTTCTCGGTTCTTACCTTCAAGCTTTCCCAGAGTCGACTTTAGTCAAAAAACGGCCATCATCCTTCTTGATCAGGTCTGCTCCCTTCTCAGCGACAGCATACGTCGTCGCCATTATGTTGCCGCTGACATGTCCTGGGAACACCGACGCGTCGATCACCCGTAAATTCTTGACGCCTTTCACGCGCAGCCTTTGGTCCAGAACCTCGCCCATAGCGCACGTTCCTATGAGATGATACTGCGTGGAGATGTGGTTTCTGACGTACTCAGTCCTCTGTTCCTCGGTCTCCATCCGCTCATCCTGAGGTGGTAGAATGCGCTCGCCGAGGCTTTTCGCCAACACCGGTTGCGAAGCGACTTTGTCCATCCACTTGATGCCTTCAGCGAGGATTTTGGCGTCAACAGGGTGCTTGAGGTAGCCGGTGTCGATTCGTGGCGTTTCAAATGGGTCGGCGGACGTGACGTGTACGCTTCCTCGAGACAACGGGTGCTCCAGGCATACGAGAAGGCTGACGCGATTCTTCCCCTCTGGTGGAGCGGAGAAGAAGGCAATTTGAGAGTCGCCTGCGCTGACGTCCAGTTGACATGGAATGCCTGCAGCTTAGAATTAGAATTACGCTTGGCGGGAAAAGAGCATACATGACACTCACAGAAGGTTTGGATGTTGGCGAACGTGGGATCGGAGAGCTGCTTGACTATCACTTCCTCCTGCGCTTTCTCAAATGCAGTCTTGGCCGTCGAATGTTCACGAACTTCCGCAATGGTGCGCTCTAGAGTCTCCTTGTCCACCAGCGACGCATAGCTCACGAAGCCCATCAGCATCCCTGGGCTGCCGTATGCACCTTTGCCAGTCTTGCGGTAGATCTCCTCTTGTGCTTTGGCGTACTCAGCACCATGGAGGGAGTCCATCGAATTGACGCCTTCTGCAAGATCGTAGAGCATTCCGCCGAGTACGTGGTCTTGGAAGTTGGCGCCGACGGACTTGTTTTCAACCTTGACTTGGATGCCAGCGGTTTTCAAGACTTCGGGGTCTCCAATTCCGGAAAGCTCGAGCAATTGTGGACTTTGGATCACTCCAGCAGCCAGAATGACCTCTTTCGATGCTTTGATTGTGTGCGTTCGACCGCTGTGGAAGAATTCGATTCCCGTGGCAATATCTCCATCCAACGTAATCTTGATGGCCATGGCTTCAGTCAAAACCTTCAGGTTTCTACGGCCGATGTTGGGCAACAGATAGCCAGTCGCGGCATAGCTTCGTCTGCCGGGATCTGTGGTGCGGTTGACCGCCGCGAGACTGGAATAGAAGCCCATGTGGTCGCCCGACCAGGCATCGACGAGCGTACTGGCTTTGCCTCCCACTTCATACGCAGCCTTGCAAAAGTCGTATTCGAATGGCTGGCAGAAGGTCAGCTACACGCTATTTGCAACTAGGAATCGGCTCTACGTTACCTCGTAGTAGTCATTGAAGCTGGTATGAATCGGCCCATCGGATCCATGATGATTCTCTTTCGCAGCATAAGGCATGAACTGAGGGTCTGGGTGCACTTTCCCGTTCGGATCATAGCACTGATGCTTGCGGAAGTAGGGCGCAAGGCCCTCCCAATCCCAACCTGGATTTCCCATCTCCTGCCACCCGTCATAATCAGCCCGACTGCCTCGAACGTACATCTACCATCCAGTCAGCTTGCATCTTCCACACTTCCCACCCAACCAATTCCCACCACGCCACATACAAGATAATTAATCCCCGAGCTCCCACCGAGCAATTTTCCCCTAGGCATCGAATACTTCTTCCCACTCGCGCCGTCTTGCGGCACGGTCTCAAAGCACCAATCGTACTTCTCCCGCCCGATCATGGTCGGGTACAGGCTAGGCGTGTAGACTTGCGGATCGTCCGTTCGGTCCTGTCCCGCTTCGAGCACGCCGACTTTCACGTCCGGGTTCTCCGTGAGGCGGGCGGCGATGCAGAGGCCTGCTGTGCCGCCGCCAACGATTAAGTAGTCGTACGATTGGGCGAGAAAGTCGTCTAGAGTGCTTATTGCGGTGGCCATTGTTGGATTTGTGGTTCCGTGATGAGCTGGCTATCTGGTATGAGGCTTGTTCAGCTCGACAATTGTTCAGATATTGCGAAGCACTTTCTGCCAGGATCCTTTTATCAATTTCGTATTTCTTACACATTCGGCACAATGGAGATCCAAACCCCCGCCCTTTGGTCTTCGAGCTCGGTTGAAGCACTGCTGCGGGCAGCTACCCCTCAAGGGAGGATGGCCCTATGACAGGCGAGGATGCCAGACTAGAGTCTTCCTTCATAGACCTATCTCAAGTTGGGAAGGATGGTGAACCTGTAATTGTTAAGAGTACGCATATAGTTATCTCCAAACGTGCGGAAGGCCAATACGTGCAATAAAGCCTATAGCTCTAGAACGAAGATCAGCGTTAGGTTTCGACCTGAGCTCTTTATTGCATGACCGCGGAGGGACTTCGTGACTTCGCAATTGAATTGTTGGATGAAGCTATACACATTCCTCCCTGCACTCAAAGATGATGTAAAGCCGTGTTCGCCTATGGCGCCATCGCGTGTTGGTGATGGATCAAGATCGCTACCTATTGGTGTCGAGTTCTGTGATGTTGCCGCAGTAGGATCGCCACTGGCTTTGCCAACGCGAGCAAACATAGATGTAACCTTCCAAACACCAGCTTTGGAGACCTCAACGAGTAAGCTAGACCATATCATGCATCGTAGCCTATCTCAGTAATTGGGAATCTATGGTCCAAACAATGATAATAATGACGACCGACGAACCGCGAGACCCTTTCCCAGCCTCCGATCAATCACGACGATGCGAGATCGGCGCTAACGCACGCACTAAACGCGAGATCCAGATCTCGTGTTCGTCACCATCCAACGATAGATCTTTGCGCGACTGTCTTAGGCCTGGGGGGTTCAGGTCGTACCTGTCGATAGCTTGTGAGTCTCTTGTTCCGTGCTAAAAGTCATGACGACACAAAATAGGACGATTTTCGATAAGACGGAGGCCTTCTTCTTCGATGGATGGAGTCAATGGGTTCAGATAGTTGATTTCTACGTACTACCTTTCTCTCCCATTTCTTTTCGGTCTCTTTCCCGTCTCCCCCGTTTCGCCCCGTCGAAGGAGGTAATCTAACAACATGTCAACACGCGAACAAACACAACAATGCCCACATCATGTACTCGACTTCCTCGTCGACGACAGCGATAGCTGCGCGCTTACAGTCTACACCGAAGACAACGTTCGAATGCACATCATAGCCGACGCCGAGAAGCTCAGCGGATCATCGAAGTCAAGAAAAGGCAGTACCAACGACGAGTTTCGCAGACTCATCGCCAATTTCAGAAAGAGCAACGACGCGACAAATTCGAACAGTCCACACGATAGTGCAGTGGAGGAGCAGACTGCAGGCAAAGAGGGAGGAGACGGCAAGGAAGACACGCCAGAAGATGCGGAAGAGGCTCTCCAATCCTGGATGCTTGATCCGGTGCGTCGTGAGGTCGCGAAGGATCACGAGCAACCGAATCTGCAGGAGTGGTATGATGCCGATACGTTCTTTTATGAGTTGGAGGTTTCCAAGGCCGACGAGTTGTCTGCGGTGGAATTGGAGGCTTCCTCCGAGTTGAAGCGCAGGATGGCCAAGTTGAAGCCTGACATTACGCTTCCGAAATACATTCGAGAGATTGGTTTGCCGTCCTTCGATGCCACGAAGCTTACAGTGTTGGGTGGCAGCGGGTCGCCTCCTCCGTATCATCCCACGCAGGTTTGGTGTGAGGAGACGGGTGAAAAGTTCTTCTTCAAAGCTGTCGATTCTGCTGCACCACAAGTAACAAAGCGCGAGTTGTGGCATCTGCACAGAGTCGCCAAACCAGATATCGCAGACCAGATACGCGCTCCTCGACTCGCAGGTTTGGTTTCCGCGGGCAATTCCAAGTCTCACGCCATGGGGTTTTTGCAGCAGGATATTCCTAACCCAGTGCCATTGACATACAAGCTCGATGCAGAAGTTCCACAGGAAAAGCGCGATGCGTGGGCAGCAGAGGCGTCGAGAATGAAGGACGTCCTTCACGAGCATTCTATAATCTGGGGAGACGCTAAGGTAAGAAAAAACAAAACACGTCATAAAAGCTCAAATTCGACTCCCCCGGGGCGGGCGCTTTTAATGAAATTCGCCCTAAAAAGCTGACACTACCTTTCTCGGATTTGCAGGCCGACAATTTTTTGGTGTCGGAGGACGACGACAGACTTTGGATCATCGATTTTGGAGGATCTTGGACGGAAGGCTGGATAGATCCCGAGGTCAAGGAAACGGAAGAAGGCGACGACATGGCGACGGAAAAAATCGTCAACGCCCTCCACGACCCCATCGCCAACGTCGAGGGTGCGAGCAGCAGCAGCGGCAGCGGCAGCGAGGGTGGCAATAATATCCAATCAGACGACGACGCCAACACTTCTCCTCGCAGCCATGGCAAGAAACGAAAGGCCAGCGAGCAAGACAGTCCCAAGGCAGATGTGACTGAGAAATCACGAAACGACACTCTGGACGAGGCCAAAAGACTCAAAAAGGCCGAAACATCGACAACGAAAGACAACACCAGCAGACTCGAAACGCCTCAAGCAGATCAGGCGAGCGAGCCAGTGGTTGTTCCCACACCTCGACGAAAGTCAAAACAGATCGAAAACCAGGACGCAGAGCGATATTGCTACTGCGACTCCCCCAGTGCCGGCCCGATGATCGGATGTGACAGTCCGGATTGCGAGCGGCAGTGGTTCCATTTCTATTGTGCGGGCTTGAAACAGGCTCCTCCAGAGGATGTTGCGTGGTTTTGCAGAGACTGCGCTCGGAAGTAAGGGGGTGGAGATGAGGTTATTACTCTCTAGGCGGGCATGGGTTTGGGGAGAAGCAAGAGGTTTCTGTTTGGCATGCGGCAGGTTTTTTCTTTTTTCGCCACAATGCTGGAATATCCATATGTGCTTGCAGCGTTAAAGCGAACTTCATCATAAGATTACCATTATACATTTTAAAATCGATTCGTGTGCTGCCACAGCATGAAATTCCGGTCTGCATTGACAGTAATTTTTTTCTTCCGAGTGTCTGTTGATATTGTGAATCATTTGCCTGCCATGCTATGTGCGTAGAAGTCGCCATGGTCCTGCGGTTACACGAGAATCGCCGCGCGGATGTTCGACCCCGCGCCAGAAGCGCCTGGCCAGCGGTACCACACAATACCAATTTGTTATTGCTTTTGCAGGTTTGACTTGCGTACACCCGCTCACTATGCTATGACCTGGATCTCGATAGGGTACGAGGGAATCCGCGTCCAGTCCTTGCTGCGACTTCTGCACCCGAGAAAGCGAATTGAAGTTTCGGTAGAAATGCCTTCCAAAAACAAGGATATCAGCAAGAAACAGCTCGAGTGGGAGAAGAAGCAAGCAGAGGCCGCACGAAAACAGGAAGAAGAGGCGAAAAAGAAGAGTGAAGATGGACCAACAGAGTCTGAGTGCGACATTTCTCAAAAACCCAACAATTGGCCTGATGACATCGTCTACCTCACACAACCCACCTGGTCAGATGCAATCACGCCCGAACAAAAATCGCAACTCGGACGAACTTCTCTTGAGCTCGAATCGCGCAGCAAAGTGACGGCAACGCAAATAGCGTCTACGCCGAAGACATGCGCCATCACCATCATCCAAGACGAGAAACACCCCGCGCACGGCCAGCGAGGGCTGTTCGCCGCAGATGACCTGGAACCCGACCGCTTCGTCTGCCTTTATCTGGGCCACGTCCACAACAACAGCATGTCAGACACGGACCCTTACAGCGACTACGACCTCTGCTTCGACCGCGATGTAGACCTCAGCGTGGACGCCTCGAAATCTGGAAATCAGTCGAGGTGCGCAAACGACTACCGCGGCATCGCCGACAGGCCAAACGCGGAATTCAGAGACTGCTTTATCAAAGTGCCGTGCACCAAACGAGCCAGCGGGACCAGGTGGGAGCGCAGAGTTGGGATCTTCGTCCTGTCTGCTGGAAAGGCGGGAAAGCGCAAGCATGGAATCAAGGCGGGCGAGGAGATCTCTTAAGTTACGGCAAGTCTTTCTGGGAAAGTAGAAAGCTGATGGCCAAGTTCCGCAAGGACTTTGAGATGCTTGCTATTGCAAACGCTGCTCTGGAGCATTGAGGATGGGTGTTGATGACAAACTGCATGGCAGAGTCTTAGCCATTCTTGATGGGATGCTTTTTGTATGCCGAGACAGTGCCAGAGATCGAACCGCCTGGACCGTTGTGTATGCACCATTGCCTGATATCTGCATTGGATGGCGACATCGTGGCTTCTCGTTCCCAGCAATTCGATCACGTCTACCTTTTCTTAGCGGTGTGTGCGAGTGTTAGCACGAATGCCATAAGGCTGAAGACCGATGAAGCCAAATATTCCATTGAGGGACGAGCCGTCCAGACACGAAAACTAGACAGACCAGCATTCTCACCTGCAGGGCTCCCACATTTAGAGCTCCACTGCGGTACAGGATTGTGATGCAGCTTCCGGATCCCCATCTTTCGGCTAATGGACAACATAATTCACACGTGCTTGAATGATTGTTTCGACAGCAAGTCTGCGAGACTTACCCATTACATGAAGACCATCACGGAATTGAGCGGAACGATGAAACATGACCAGAAGAAGCCCTATAACCCCCTTTTGACGTAAAGTCAGGCCTAAAGCAACATATAAATTCGATAAGGTACCAATAAAAGGGCCACGCAACCCCCAATTCAGGCGCCTGAGACGATAGCTTCGTCCACGATCAAGCCTGAAGTGGAGCAGAATGGCCAAAACCACCGTGAGCACGCAGCCAGCGCCCGAAAGCAGCCCGTCACCGCCCGTCTTCACGCTGGTGCAACGCCTCCAATTCCCGCATCGAGGCTGCACGGGCGCGGTCTCGATTCTCGTCCTGCGCCCATCTCCTCACGCACGGATCGAACTCCAGTGCCGATCTCAACCTTAGCTCCAGTCTGACATCTCGATGAAGCGCCCGCAACCCATGTGCCATCTTTCGTCCAAAATCAAGGTTACCACACACGCTTGACGTGATATTTTCGTCGGCAGGACCTCACACTCACATCATCGCACGACTTCTCCCTCTTCTCTCGAATATCTCTCTTTTCTCTTGCGACTTGGTTGATAAGAAGGATTACAAGGACTATCTTTCTTCAAGAAATCATCATCCGATATCCAAGCTCTCGAATGATTTCCCAATATTCCTTCTCCAACGCCTTTCCACCCCCTTCAACCGTCCCTGTGCCCTGAAATCACCGATCCTAAATATAACATCCTACAACAAAAGATAAGACCACCAAGGGGAGCTGCTATACAGTATCTCTCAAGGACTGCACATCAGAATCGAATACGTTCTTCACCACATCAACGGGCTACTTGAAACTATGGACTCCCTCCCACCGCCAACAACCATGCCTCCGGCGCAGACGTCACCGGCACTGACCTCCCCCACCACCGCCCTCTCATCACCACCAACAACCTCACCACCACAACCAAGAATCTCAACGTCCACCTCCTCAACCGACCTTCCTTCACCAACAACAGCCGCATCGCCCTCCCTCTCAGAGACGAAGAGGACGAAGCACCCCTCCCAACAATCCCCACAATCATCACGGCCGACACGATCCCCCACCTCACCGACCTCCTCAACCGGCCCGGCGTGCGACACAACGAGCAGAAGCGCGCGTGGGTGCAGGCGAAGCTGATGGACGCGCAGCTTGAGATGAAGAGGCAGCGCAGGTCGGGTAGGAGGCAGAGGGGTGGGATGTCGGCGTTTGGTGGGGAGTGTTGATTGGGGTTTTGGGAGTGAAGCAGGGGGAGGGTTGAGACGATGTGTTCCGCCTTCCTTCTCCTACTCTCAGCCTTCTGGTCTAGGTTGAGGTCGCGACGCACGAGGGCTCTTCAGGAAATATCCTCCTTGTCATTTTCTCTTTTGTCAATGTCTCGACCTAGACCACCAGACACGCCTCGCGCCGCCAACCAGAGCCATGCCGCCTGATTGCTCCGTCATTACGGCTGCATGCATCAACCCACTCTCTCAAGAGACAGGCAGGCCATCTTTCCTTCCTTCTTATCGCCTTCACCTTTGGCGTTCTTCTACCTCACCAAACCCGCGATTTCCGTGCTCTCTTTCCCGCGCAATTTAGCGAAAGGAACTCCGGCGCTCTTCTTTCTCGTTCTTCTTTCTTCCAATTGGGCGTCTTTGGTCTTCGGCGCTCTGGCTATTTTCTTTGTGCTTTTTCAGTCAGGGAATACCAATTTTCGGAGGGAATATCAGCAGAGCAAAAACCACGCTGATGCGCATACAAAAAAGGGCGTTATTTGGAACAGAACACACACACAGACGGGCGGGCGTCTTCTTGCCAAACAATATTGGCGGATATATCTTTCGGTTTTTTTGTTTGTTTCGTTTTGAAAAAAAAGCCATTACGGTAGCGATAGGGAAAGGACTTGCGTACAATATAGTAATGTGTTGTAATTTACTTCTTTTAACATTTTGGTTGAATTCTCTCTTTTCTTTCCTTTCGTCCTTTTCTCCGAGATCTCTATGCTACCTTTCACTTCCCAGCCTGAAGAAAATGGGCTTTCCTTCCAGTGCAATGCCGTGGTGTTCGGGATCGACATACGCGATGACATTGCTTGGTCCGCCAAGGGTGGTGGTGGCCCACGGCATGGCAGGAATCGACTGTCGCAGAACAGACCAGGGTCGTTCGGCCTTTCTTATCGGGGCTACGTATGCACACCAGTATGATTGCAAAACGTCCCGAGATGAAGCAGGGCAAGAAGAGCCAAGTCGCGCGAAATCCTTCGTTCGGCAAGTCCGCATCCTGGCTCGCACGTTTGACAGCGAACGGGCGGCCGAGAATTACCGACGGAACGGCGGCGTGCGATGCAACCCAAGCCTTCCCGATCGATAGAGAGAAGTAACGACCAAACAGCAGACGTGCAGATCATGTGACCGGCACTTCATGCGAGCTTGCCCTGGCGAGCGAGCGAGCGAGCGAAGGGGCGGTGGAGATCCTCCGCACGAATCTTCATCTCGCTTGTCGTAGTCCACGCGCGACTCGCGTGGGAAATTGATCAGGCTAAATTGGCGCAGTCGAGACGAAGGAAGGAAGGGAAGAAGAATCAAAAATAAAGGGCCAGCCACACGCGTACAAGGGCATAACGACATACATGCAGGAACGCCACGCCCCGAGGGAAGTAGAATCTTCCACTCTCCGCATTCAATGGCGTTTCTTTGCCCGCGGGTGTTTGTGCTCCGGGAGGAATACTCTGCACCAATTGCTGGCCGCCAAGCGCGTTTGACGAACGGAACATGGCGTTTTTTTCGAATATCGAGAAGCGAGAAAGTCGCATGGCCCGAACGACGAGGCACTTTTTCTCCCTTGCGATTGTGTGCGTGCGATTGCGCGTGCGGCGTCGGTGCGAAGCCCTTGTCCGAAGGAGCAGGTATCGCCGGTTTCGTTATTTTGCCTTTTCTCATGCTCCCCGGGCGGGAGGCCTGACCGTTGACCCGGGGAGACTATCATTGATGCCGCAGAGTGCAACCTTTCGCACAGGGCGTGTCGGTAAGGCTTGGGAGTGGAGCATGGTTGTGACAGGGGAGTGTCTTGAAAAGAGGTCCGCGCGTGGAAATTTCGCTGCTGCCCAACACAACTTCCTGCGGGGGGGGTCCGTTCGGCCGTTCCTAGTGCGTCTCGCGATCATCGCAGGATTGGCAGCATTTCTGTTTGGTTGCCAGCCAGTATGGCCGCGTCGTCGCGGCGCCGGCGATCTTCGCCGACGATCTTGTGTATGTGCAATTGCAATCAACGTTTCGATCACAGGACGACGCACTTGGATCCGCCGCCGCGCTCGCTTCGGTGCTTCCTGGGCCGGCGGTATCGGTTGTCATCCCTCCGGTCGTTGTCGTTGTATGCGTCCCGCGGCGGCCTGTTGCCCCTGCCTGCAGCAGAGTTGTGGCCTTTGGAATCGCGCGGAGGTGGTACGTTGGCTCGTTGTTTGCGCAATTGGCGTACAACGTTGAAGAAGGCAGTCTCCACGTTGATGCAGTTCTTCGCCGACGCTTCCACGAACTCGCAGTTGAGCTGCTTCGCAAGCGCACTGCCTTCTTGTGTTGAGACCTCTCTTTCGGTGACGCGGTCGCATTTGTTGCCCACGAGCATGACCGGAGCGGGTCCGAAGGAGGCGTTCATGCTTTGCGAAAGTGGTGATCCGGGATATGTGGGCGAGCCAGCGCCGGCAGACTCCTTGACTCTCTGAATCTGATGATGGAACTTCTCAATGCGTGCGAAGGATGCTCGTGAAGAGATGCTGTAGACAAGCACGAAGCCTTCGCCGTCCCGTATCCACTGGTCTCGAAGCGCTGTGTACTCTTCCTGTCCCGCGGTGTCGAGCACCTCAAGCATGCATGACTGCTGATCGATCACGACTTGTTTGCGGTATGAGTCTTCGATGGTCGGATCGTACGTTTCAACGAAGTGGTTCAAGCAAAGCTGGGATGTGTTAGCCAAGTTGTCAAGATACGTGGGCACTTCATCGACGTACCTGGATGGTGAGTGCAGTCTTTCCAACACCTCCGTCTCCTAACACCACCAGCTTGTAGAGGGTCATCTTTCCGTGTGACATGTTCGCTCAGTCGTGCGCGGCGGTTTTGTAATTGTGCGCAGAGCTTGGAGGGGGCGGCGCTGCGAGCGTCTTAGAAGTGGGCAAGGTGAACAGTTGAAAGTCTCCTGGAGCCCAGATTGCGGCGGCAACGTCGCTGAGCGGGCGAGATAACGTAACTTGGTGGTTGCTCCAGAGGGCGAGGTCCCTGACCAACGGGGGCAAATCCAGCGGGCCGTTTGTCTGGCTAAAAGGCGGGAATTTGTCAAGATGTTGGGCGAATTGGCTGACCGGTTGTCTTGGGTTGGATGGACAAGAACAAGAGGACAGGCAGCAAATACAGCCTGGGGAGGAGGCAGTAGGAAGGAGGGGTTATAGGGAACAGAGATATTCAACCGAAGTTTGGGTTCGGAGTAAGCAGAAGATGTCTGGGCAGTAGGAGCTTTGGCGGCGGTGGTGGTGCAGAGGGCGCAGGTAGCAGCTCGCAAGCAGTAACCATGCGCTTTTCGGAACTAGGCCGGGAACAGAGAGGAGGGTCTGGCAGGGGAGAAGCAAGCGATCGGCACAAGAGAGCCTAATAACGCCGTCTGAGGGCCTAGCACCCAGAGAAAAGATGGCGTCGATCCGAGGGTACGGGTGCCTGCCGGAGGTTGCGTGGTGAGATGGAGTGTCTGGTGGTAGCAGCAGCGGCAGCAGCAGTGATAGAGCAGCCAATACACACCACACTACTGAGCTCCTCGGAAAGGGGAGGCGGCTGGTGTGTGGGTGGAAGGTGGAGGGGGTATAGAGCGTTGTGTTCAGGGTTCAACAAGCTATAGAGAAGGGGGAAAGCCTGGCGAAAGTATGTAGCCAAAGTGATGATGAAAATAGTAGGTTGGTATAGAGAATACGGGCGAGTCGACGACAACAGCCAGCAAGCAAGTAGCAGGGAGCAGCAACAGCAACAGCGAGTCGACAACGATGATGGGTGGGTGCAGGAAGAGCAGTGGCCGGCGAACGGTAGGGTAGTAATAATAACAATGGTTGGTGGTGACTTGGGGAGTGAAAAAATTCAAGATGGGCCATGCATGTGCATATGGGACTCCGCTCTTCGGCAGGCTGAGCCCACTGCAGTGTCGGCGGCAGGCGGCACACACACACACACACACACAGCAGAAACACACACACAAACCCTGGTGTGCCATAGTCGTCGCTGTGCTTTCGCTTCGCCGACATCATCATCATCCAACACTCGCGCACAGAGCAGTGCTTTCGGAGGCATTAGTTGACTACGGCGCAGGGATGGCCTCCCCGGGTCCACGTGTAACCACATGGAAGGATGGCCGCCGGTCAAGACTCCCTTTCCGTGTACTGCACATTATTATGGTACCGGCTTGGACGAGTCCGAGGAGTCCTACCATTCTCAAGGCCGAGAGAGATACTTCCGATGGTGGCGTTCGACAGACGGCGCCACTTAAGAAGAGACGGAATCGCCGCCCTCGATATTGACAGCTCTCGTTAGGAGGTATTATTGAAGTATATGTCGACGGGATGTTGTTGCGGTCCAATAATCTATAGCGACCCAACTCAAGACCAGGGCCGCTATCCTGCCCTGCCCTGGCCCAAGCAGAGGTCTAGCGATCTGGCGTGGCGGTACCTTGCGGTAGTTGGCAGGTCAGAAAATCCACCTTGGAGTGTCTCGACTTCCATCTCTCCAGTATTATCACCGCTTGGCCCTCGTCCGGCTCCACACTGGATTCGGTGTGGTGCGCGTTCTCGCGTTCTGTATTATTATCAGGTAGGCAGGCATCGGAGGTGGCAACAACGCTGGCCTGTTGGCGCTCAGCGGTAGTGGCAGGCAGTATATTGCCTGACGGGTCGAGTCTACGTAGGCACACTATACTGTATGTACATGTTCGCAAGGCCGCATGGCTAGCTGTGAAGGATTGATGTGTGCGAGCCCGTTTTCGGGTCACGTCGCAGGGCGAACGACTCCCCACTGCAACCTGCGCGTGGACTATACCGGCAGCTGTCGGCCCTGTGTGATCCGGCGCATATCACACAGACAAAACAATGCGGGCGCACTCTTCTGTATCGCGCTCTTTTCTGTCGTGAGTAGTCCGTCTGGCAGACTCTGTGCCATAGCGACACTGGCACACGCAAGATTCATGGGCTCGCCCGGGACCAGGCTCCGCGCCAATTGTGTGCCTTTGCAGTCTGCTGCTATGGCACAACCCCGTGCTTTCCCGTCTCCATTTTGACAGGGAAGAGGTAGTTCTGCTCTGCCGACCCTGCGCGTCTGAGCATCTTCCGATGTGAAGCGTGTGTCGTCGATCGGTCGTCGCCCCGGGTTGTTGACGGCAGTCTCGCCTTTCGCTGCGCGGTTGTGTGCATTGCATGTATATGTATATTGTAGGTGGTCTCCAGTCAATTCCACACTCCTTCACATCACGACACATTTCTTGCGCTCGCTGTCAAGCACGTGTCGTGATGACTACAGATCCCAGCAAGCATCCAACGGCCGCTGTCAGGCGGCGAGCTAAAAGGCTGGAGGCGTCGACGGCCAGTGTTTAGTCCGTTGCTGATAGCGACGAAATTCCCAAAGACTACACTGCCGACTATTCTGCGATGCTGGCCAGTGGGAATATTCCATCCTCAATGCCCATCGTTAGGGCGGAGCCCTCTCTCCTGAACGCTGGTTCGCGACCCACACCACTATCGATCACACGACACTACTGCTCAACTATTGTCATGTCGGCGCCGTGTGCAATCGATCAGCACGTGGGATTGACATGTCAAAAAACTCACCGTCATGCGATGATGATTCCTGCTGCACCACGCCGCCAACACAGCTTGCTTCGAATGCGCTGTATGATGTCCCAATTGGCGGTGGGCGCTTTTCTGCAGACTTGCATAGTGGCACTGCGTCGCCGTTGGGAGCGTGGAATGTCGTGGAACTGTCGTTCGCATAGCTTCATTCAGTTCGCGGACGCTTGCTTGCAGCGTAGTATGTTGGTTGTCTTTCAAGCCCTCCTTCCTTCAACCGCTGAAACCCTACTGTTGCAATACCGATCGTCGTCTTTAGCGGACCTGTCAGTCCGAACCAAGCATCGCTCTTACCCTGCAATGGCAGTCCGAAGCGTTCAAACATTCCGTAGTCGTGTCTTCAGGCTTTGATCAACAACATCGTTCCCAAAATCAAAGTCACGCCTTGTCCCACGAACGGGAGGGCCATGCCAACGTGCGCCGGCCACCTGCAGCAGCCGCCTTAGCTTTAGCGAGAACCCAATGCAGAAAGTTGGGTCGCGAAAAGCCCCCCTCGCATTACATATATTGAGATACGCGAAGAAGAGAGATCCCACCTCGTCTGCCACCATGCCCATACCGCCTTTCGCATGTGCATTGCATGACGAAGCGATCCGGTACGGCTCCTTCGGGTACAACACGATGGGCCCACGCTCAGCCAGCGTAGATGAAAGGGTTACATGTTTCACGACGGGCGAGGTGTTTTCGCTGGCATCCAACGCAGGCGGGCAGATGGGTTCGCGTGGGATGGACCAAAGATCCTCCGGCTGAGGGCAACGTGGGCGTCGGACTTTCTTGATTTCTTGTAGTCTTTGCCATGTGATGGGATGGGCAATCTCTGCGGCTAGATTGGGCAACAACTTTCACTTCCACTTCGAAATTCATATCACAATTCGGACCCAGGCGATCGGTTCATCTGCTATCTAGATATCTTAATAAAACTACGAGACGATGTAGGCGACGTCGGACAGCACCCCAATTCGACCAGCTTCCGATCTCTCGCTACCAGCCATCTCGCTACCAGCCCGGTTTGAGACACGTCTCAAAACTGCAGACCCAGAGCGTTGGGACACGTCTTCTCACCTCGAAATGGCATCCCACCTACTACCTACAATGCACTACTGCAGCGTCGCGCTGGCGTACCAGAGTGAAACTCATCGCGTCAAAACGCGCAGCTGCATTTCGAATCTCGACCATCCTAAGACAAGAAAAATGGAAACGAAAGCAAGGGCACACTTCAACTAAACCCACACATAGGACGGTAGGGACAACCAGAACAATCGGCATGCCGAGAAGCCCTCCCATCGAGATGAGATGTAATAACATTGGAACTTCCCTCGCGGCATGTGGAGAGTGTGGATGAAGCAAAAACGTGCCACCTACGCGGGTGAGAAACTCTGTTCAGGGCACTAAGAAGTTATGGCGCTCTCACTTCGAACGTTTTTCGTTGACTTCAAGCTCTATCGGCACTTGATATCGCGAACCAGACAAGGATCCTTGTCCTGGGCGCAACCGAGGTTGCAGTAGGAACGAAGATAACGTGGGAAATCAAACCAAAGTTTTGGGTTTTATTAGGCTTTTCGCCAAATCTGGGAGGTTCCGTTGCTTCGGAGGATGGTGCGAGAGTATACTACTTGTATGCTTTCTTTGAGTTTGAAACCTCACGAGAGGGCTTGGGAGAGCTAGTGGGGTTGGATTTGGAGTCTATTCGAAGGGCCTGAGGCTAAAGGTGTCAGGGCCTTGGGGCGGAAGTCTGGTCTGACCGCGTGTTGATGAATGGCATGTCGAAGTAGAGAACATGGTCGCCGTGTTACTATTGTTTGCTCAAATCGCAGCTCTTCGAGCCTGCTTCTCGATCTTCTTCTCCTTCTTCTCTTTCCTCCACTTGATGCCGTACTTCATCATGACCACCAACCCCAAACAAGAAACCGCAAAAATCAGCGCGAGAATGGTATAGGCCCACCCATTCCCCAGCGCCTCCGTCATGGGCAGAATCGCCGCACTACTCGCGGCTCCAAGCAAACAGCGCACGACATTCGACGCCGCTGTGGCCGAAGTCGCATCGCTCGGGAAGAGATCCACCATGAGCACGTTCAAGACCTGGAATCCAGCGATCAGAGCATAGCCCAGCAAGAAGAGCATGACGATAGGTCCCGCGATGGAGACCTGGTAGTCGAGCATGAACCCATACCCGATCGTCGTCAGGGCGCCGAGCAGGAGACACGGCAGGCCGATCTCGCCGCGCGCGCGCTCGATGGGGAAACCTCTCAGGTCCGCCATGCGGTTTTTGGTCGTTGGGAAGCCGAGCCGGCGCGCGTGTCGCGCGTAGTTCCAGTCGACGAGTTTGCCCGTCGTGAAAGCTGAGATGATGCTGCCTCCGCCGATGGAGAGGAAGACGAGGCCGATTTGGATCTCGTTGTAGCCGTAGACGTCGGACAGCACTGATGCGGCGCCGGTGGAGATAGCGTAGAAGCACGCGAGCGCCATGCCGGTGGCTATGAGGATGAGGGCTGCTTCGAGGTTTGTGAAAATCACCAGCGTGGAGAGAGGGTTGGGGAAGCTGATGCGGTAGCTCTTGCGCAGCTCGGCTTTCTTTTCTTCGTCTACGACGATGCCCTGTGCTGCTCGGTGCTTGTGTCTGACGCTGTCTGATATGTTCCAACTGCTCCAGGGTGGTGGCACTGAGCCGTCTCCTACCAATCTGCGACTTGTTTCAGGGAGGAAGAGGAAGAATGGTACGAAGAAGACACCGGCGAAAATGAGGAGAAACCAGAAGATCCAATGCCAGTCGAGGAAGTGACTTATCAGACCGCCAATGACAGGCGATACTGTCGGCCCAAGTACCGAGCCAAGGGAAGCGTAAGCGATATACTGCCCTCTCTCGGATGATGTGACCGTGTCACCGACCAGGCCACTCGCAAGAGCAACTGTTCCACTGCTACCGGCACTCTGCACCATTCTTAGCACCAGCAAAGCAACGTAGTTGTCCTGCAGAGCCAGCGCAAGATTGGCGATCAAGTAAATGGTGAAACAGAGTATATACGCCGGTCGACGCCCTGCCGTGTCCGAAAAGCCAGCAATCATCATCGGCGCGAGTCCCTGGATGATGAGGTAGGTGGTGACCGTTATGTTGATTTTAGAGTTGGTCACGTTCAAGTCGGCTGCTATGCGGTCCAGGGCTGGGAAATAAATGCTTCCCGTCATTGGCGAGAACCACGACGCGAACGATCCAGCGAAGATGATGCCGCGTTTCTGTCCGATGGTGAAGATGGAGTAGTCCTCTTTTGCGAGGACATCCGAGTTATCGGGTTTCTCGATGGGTGGTTCGTCCGGAGGGGATTCATCTTTGGCTTGTTCTGATTGCTTGTCGTTGTCGATGTCGGCAACGAAAGAGTTTGGTCGACCCGATGATTGTTGGCGGTCTTCGGCAAGTGCTTGTTGCCTTGCTGGTGCATTTTGCTGACCAGACATGCTGTTGATGAATGTCGTGGTCGTGTTCAAAACCGCGGAGTCGATGCAGTGGCGATGTGGAAGAGATTGAGTTCAAGTCTCTTTCCATCAGTCTGTTCGCAAGTTTTAACCATTTGGGTCAGCGGAATTAACACAGATTACGAAGTGTGAAAACATTTCGAAGCCCGTTGTCGCAACGATTGAAATGAAAGACTGCTTGAATGTTCGTCGCCGCCGTCGTTATTTCAAGCGAGGACGGACGACTGGTACGGACATAAAGTCGGGGATACAAACCGCGACACGCTTAAAGTTTGTCCACCAGCCGATCTCGGGCGCCACTACTGTGCCGTGTTCCAGAGCATCAAATCAAATACACGTGCAAACAGAAACGCAGGTGGCACGTACCAATATAACATTCATTCTTCTCTAGCATACTATGAACGGAATCGCTTGTAACAATCCAGCAGATATTTGCGCTCGGTGGTAACACTTTTGAAAGTCAGCATTCAATGTTCTTCAATGGATTGACGATGGAATGACGTACACAAAGGCAGCGAATACTGCTCCGATCGTGCCCACATGAACGAGCTCGCCAAATAGACCGTACTGCTGAAGTATGCCCTGGGACTGGCTGAGTAGGCCTGGCACCACAGCTGTGGCAGCCACAGCATAGAGATTTGGCATGATAACCGAAAGTTGGAAGTCCTAAAGAGAGTGAGCAAAATCTTAGACAGCATTCTCGATGCACTCACCGTCTCGCGTCGATTGAAGTAGTCCTTGATAAAGCTCATGTTGAACAAAATCCGTGAAGTCATGTTGACACAGTTCGCCAATACCAATCCTTTAGCTCCCATCTCCAGAACACCGAGGAAAAGGTATGCACTTCCGGCGAAAGCAACGAAGAAGGCGCCCATCCAGATGCTCTGTCTGCGGAGCTCGCTCGTTGATGCTGTTGCGGAAACGAACGCCTCGCTGACACCATTGATGGCGAGAAGTGGGATGTAGTAGCAATATGTCCCGAGGACCTCGCCAGCTCCAGTGTCGGACCAGCGAGATCCAGCGACTATCTGCAGTAGCAGGGGAGCAGCATAAGGGCCGATGGCAAAAGCGATCAGAGACACGAGGCCATATATGCGCAGAATATCGCGAAGAACGGTTGCAGCTTCTTCAACATTCGCATTGCTCTGTTTCAATTCACCTTTCTTGGTCACGCCGCCCACTCGCCTCGACTCGCCGGCGTCAGAACATAGCTTTGCGAACAGGTTGCGAGAACTATCTTCGATCGGCCGAAAAAGCATGCGTGCGATGAGTCCACCATAATTGGCAGACAGTGCGTACATGCCGGTGTCCCTAAGCGTAGCTAGGGCGGAGATGAGATATTTGTCGCCCTCAGTGAGTACATACTTGATACCTGTCTGTAGGTAAAGAGAAAAGCTCAAAGACAACAGAGGCTTGGAGAAGAGTCCCAAGTAATACTGAATGCCAGACCTGTATCGAAATCAACTAATTGTACTCCTACGTTTAGAGGCGACAACACGCACCTCTCAGACATTTCACGGGGAAGCAACAAGAAGCCCTTCTCACGAGCAACAGATCGTACCGACGATATGTACACCACGGCCAGGGTTGCTCCATAAGCAAACTCACCCGCGGCAAACGGTAGCACACCTACGTTGACGGCACGATAGCGGCTCCAGAAGACGAGGCCAGCCGTGGCGAAGGTCTTCATCAAGACTGCGGCACCCTCTGCGGACGCACGAGTCTTGTACAGCATCATCTGCTGAACAGCGACAAAGCTTGGCTCGGAGAGCAGCTCGATCATCGCTGCAAAGTGGCAGACCTTCAACGAAACGTGCAGATATCGAACGTCCGGCGTGTCAGTCTTGAGGTAGGCCTGTGCCAACGTGAAGCCAATGGGGCCCCCTGCCAGGATGGCGAGGTAAGAGAGGTTGATAGCCGCTTGCACGCCGCCATCTGAGCGTCTCTGGGCGACGATGCGCAGGCTCTCACGTGCAAAGTAGAGGGTCGAGATGACGAAGAGCTCCAGTTGGACAGATACTCCAAGCAATTCGGGCGACAGGAACCGGAGGAGGAATTGGTTGAGGGCGAATGTAACAGCTCTTGAGCCCATCTGCAGGAGGATCAAGAATGTTGCTCCTCTGGCCGAAGCCGAGACCGCTTCGTCGGGCATCTTGTCGGGTGGATGTGCGTGGGAGTGTTGAATTAAGGTGAGATTATTGTTTGGTGAGAAGCTGCCACCTCCCACGTCCGCGAACGAACCTCGGCCCCGGCCAAGCCCTGTGACAGCATCGGCTTCTGCTCGCACCAGCTCGAGTCCACATCGACATTCTTATCTCACTTTCACTTCGCACGTCGTTTGTTTGACACATGATCTTTTTGTAATCGAACTGTCGCTAGGTGCAAAGGATGTGCGACACTTATACGATTCACTACTAGTCCCTCTAATTCTCCAAAACGCATCGAGATGCTCGAGTTTCGCACAGCGGGGTTCAACCCTTACAGTGTCAAGTACTCTCCCTTCTTCGACTCACGACTTGCCGTCAGCTCAGGCGCCAATTTTGGACTCGTTGGTAATGGCAGGCTGTTCATCCTCAACCTGACCGCAGAAGGGATCGTCTGCGAGAAGTTCTTCGAGACACAGGACTGTCTCTTCGACTTGACCTGGTCTGAGCAGCATGAGAACCAGCTGCTCACTGCCGGAGGTGATGGAAGCATCAAATTGTTCGATATTGGTGTTGGAGAGTTCCCAGTTGCGGGTTGGCAAGAGCATGGACGAGAAGTGTTTTCAACACATTGGAATTTGGTGAACAAGGATACCTTTCTTTCCAGCAGTTGGGACGGCACCGTCAAGATCTGGACGCCCGAGAGGAAAGAGAGTCTCCTCACATTGCCAGTCCACTCTTGCGTATACTCTGCACAATTCAGTCCTCATCATCCGGACATCGTAACCTGCGTCTCACGAGACTCACACATGCGCGTCTTCGACCTTCGCCAAAAGCCAAGCGCCCAAAATCACCTCACACTGGCCGTTCCTATACACGGACTGCCTAAAGTGCCCATTCCCGGCAATGTCAACGGGAGCATTCAGCCTTCGGAATGCCTAACACACGATTGGAATAAATATAGAGATTCGGTTCTCGCAACGGCCGGCGTGGACGGCGTCATCCGGACATTTGATCTTCGTGTACCCTCAGGCCCTGTCAATTTCTTACCTGGACACGAGTACGCGGTGCGGAGGGTCAGCTGGAGCCCACATTTGAGCGACACATTGCTATCTGCAAGTTACGACATGAGCTGTCGCGTGTGGACAGATGGATCGACCCAGGATAATGGCGGGACTGGAGCTGGGTTCGCCCAAGAGATAGGACGAATGGATGCTCATACGGAGTTTGCTATGGGTGTCGACTGGTGTCTCTTTGGAGCTGAAGGGTGGTGTACCACTTGTGCCTGGGACGAAAGAGTTCTGGTGTGGGATGTGCGCGAGTTTATGAGACGATGAGGAAGAAGATGAAATGGAATGCCGGAAAAATGAATCATGATCTTATGAAATTGAAGGACGAACGTGACAGGCAGATACGCGGCCGACCTGGGCAGACTGTCTTCTAGTTCAAGTTCTGCGACATTTGTCCTGGGTCCGATGCAGCTTACCAGGAGATCCTGCCATACACACGCCATAAAGACCGTTTCAACCACCACCACCGCTATGGCCGTATCGCTGATTCGTGCACTACCATATTCCGCCAAATCTATACAGCCGCGAGCTCGAACCTCACCATCCGTCCGCTTCTCATCGACTGCTTGCTATCAGCTCTGGAAGGGATCATCGAAGCTCACCATTGCACATAATCTGTCTCTGCCGGGTGAGACGCATAGCCAATAAGCATCCAGCTTATCAGCCCTGATAGCTCAGTTGGTAGAGCGCGTCACTAGTAATGACGAGGTCGCCGGTTCGACTCCGTCTTAGGGCACATATCCTTTTGCCGATTCGCAGGACATCATGGCGGTATGCCAGATTCGAGCCTGCTCAAGATTTTGATCTTTTTGCGGATTGGAGCAGACGGCGCTGGTTGGTTCACGGATGGGAAATGCAAATTTTGGGCTTTGGGCTTCGGGCTTCGTCGCACCCCATACACCCAACCACTGCAGCAAACAGCTCCACATACCCTGCCGCAAGTCGTGCCCGAGCTCAGTTACAAGGCACTCAACACGACCAGACCAAATGCGAAAGGGAATGCCAACACTCGTAGTCAGATGTGTTCACCAATGGGTCATCTGTCTTGAAGCAAGAAGTGATGCCAGGGTCGTACAGAGATGAAAAGAAAGACATTTTCGTAGTCAACGCATAGTACAAACAGCAAGGGTATCATCACGCAACACGAGCAAATGCAAAACAACGTGTCTCCCAAAGAGCCACATTTCCGTCCAACTTCCTTCAGCAATCCAACCTAAGCAAGACCAACCAGCACTAACAACACAGCACCATCTTAATTGTCCTCATCGCTCGTCGCCTCGTGGTTGGCTTTGTGCTTGAACTTATCAAGTCTGCCAGCCTTGGCGGGCTTCGCGTCCTCGTTCTCGTCCTCGTCCGTTGCCTTGACTTTGTCCTTTGTTTCTTCATCCTCGTCATCTTGTTTCCCCTCAACGACAGACTGGGTGCCATCGTATTTAGGACGAGGGATCGTGATTCCTTTGCTTTGAAGAGTCTTCTCGATCTCAGGCAGCATCTCGACAAAGGCTTGGAATTGCTCGATGTTTAGGGAAATGCCCTGGGACGATTGAAGTCAGCACCGTGCAGCTTCTTGTAGGCTTGACGATCAAGGAAAGCAGGGTGTCTGAGCTGCTCTCCAGAACCGCAAACCCCTAATCCACGTGGCTGACTCACCTTTCTGCCCGGCAGCATTTGCTCGTCTTTCTCGTAGAACTCGCGAATGTCGATCAGTTGCTTGCCCTTGAACTCGTTGATTTGGACGCGGCGCGTGCGGCCGAGCTGTATTCTTGCGTTAGCCGCCGATACAAAGATGTGGATACCCACCATGATCTCTTTGACTGACCTCCCAATACTCCGCCTCTGAGTCCTTGCTCTTCGAATCACTGGCTGCTGCTTTGGACTTTTTGCTCTTGGGTGCGTCCTCTACGAAGCCGCCGTCGGCTTCGTACTCGTCGTTGGCGGCGCGCTTTGGCATGGTGGCTTTGGTTATGTTCTTGGTTCGAACTGAGGTGTTGTATGGAAAGGTTTGTCGAGCTTATTGCGAATCAGATGTAGTGATGGAGTGATGTTTCTCAAGCACGTGTTACGCGACTGTTGCCAGATCGGTGACGTCAGTTTGTTGATTGGTCGATTGAACCTCACATGCACCTTACACCATGCATTTCCCGTGAATATAGAAGAAGATTGTGAATCGATTCCTCGTGTGAAAGACTCATAGGCAGTCGCTTCACCAAGGCCTCGAGGATGCCGAATATCGAAGCATTCGTTGCGAGGGCGTGTCTATGTGCAACCCCAACCCTAACCCTAAGCGATAGCTGACCTTTCGGAGGTTGGCAGTTCGAACGAAGGGACAATTGATCGATGTCGCTTGCTTCAATGATCTAAGTTGTTGCCTCTAGAAGATAAACCCCACAATGTCCATTTCTCAAAAGGTAGCCCTCATCACAGCAGGAACAGCAGGCCTGTGAGCCCAAGTAGCTCGTGTTCTAGCTCCAGATCTCAGAGAGGTACATTATATCTCCCACGATCTGCTCAATGGAGCATCGAATCATCGAATCATCGAACAAAACCAATCATTGAAAGTAACATTCCCAGGCCATCAACTAAACCAACAACTAAACCCGCGCTCAAGACCGCATCAACGAGCTCCACCAGATCCCAAAAAACAACACCCCAACCGCATCCCAAATACCCCAATTCGCCGCCTTCATGGGCGATGAGATGAAATGAGAATGGTCAATGTGAGGTGGTGCCCTTGATGATGGAGTTATTATTGCCAGCGGCTCGTGTTGCCGAGTTAGGGTTTGGTGCAGACTACAAGCCTCGAAATGATCTCCACCATGACACTAGAGACGGACTTGGCTACTCGGACTCGCGTTGAGAAGACTCATCCTGTCACGAGGCATGGAATGCCAGTAGCATATATGTACAACAGAATGAGTCTGCTTTCATTTGAATTAAGGAAGGAACATCAAACGCGGATTCACTTCTCGATAATCCTCAAACATGAACGCCATGTCGGCACGGATCGGCGTGTGCAGAACCCTCTCGCGGGCACGACCAGAATCAAGACTGGTGAACAGTACACCACTGTTTACAAACCACACCCTAGCCGCCCATTTCTCACGGCTCCACCGCTCAACACCCGCCCAAGAAATCAACCAAGCCCTCCGGGAAGACGGCTGCGTGATCATCAAACAGATGCTCACACCATCCCAAATCACCACCGTGAACAACGAAACAAACACCGCCCTCTCCACCACGCTCGCCGGTCACTCCGCCAACCCGACCGCCAAACCTCTCCCTGGAGACCTGGAACCCGGCCAAGTCTACGGCACCAACACCAAACGCCTAGGCGACCTAGTCAAACACAGTCCCACCTTTCGAGACGAAATCCTCAACTCCGACACCCTACACGCACTCTCCAAGGAAGCCATGCGCGAGACGGGCGACTACTGGCTCAACACGGCGGAGATGATCGAGATTGGCCCGGGAACGCAGGCACAGACTCTGCACGCCGATGGGGGCGGGTGGTGGCCTTTCTGGACTATGAGGGGGAAGTGGAAGCCGGAGTTTCAGATTAATTTTCTGATCGCTACGACGCGCACGACGAGGGCTAATGGTGCCACGGGAGTGGTTAGGGGGAGTCATAGGATGGAGTATGCGGAGGATGTGACGGAGGAGAATTTCGAGGGGTGGGATTTTCCCGACGACCGGGTTGAGGTTATAGAGTTGGAGGCGGGCGATTGTTTGGTTTTGGGTAGTCGGGTTGTGCATAGGGGAGGGGCGAATGTGACGAGGGATGAGTTCAGAAGGGTTTTGAGTGTTATGGTGCTGAGTTCGGCTTTTACGCCGGAGTATGCGCATGCTTTGACGGTTGATCAGGAGACTGCGAGGCGGTTACCGGAGAGGGTGAAGAAGTTTTTGGGGTTTAGGGGGCAGAAAATGGTGGTTGGACCGGATGTTTGGCAGGATTATAATGAGGAGGGAGGGAAGAGGATGGGAGTTTAGATGAAGCTGCGAAGCTTGGACAATGTACAGTATCTAAATTATTCACTCCACACAATGAATTGTTCTCGCTGATACTCCCATTTTGGTACCAGAGGACAGTCAACGATCCTAATTCAACGCCTTGTCAAAGGTCTTTCCAGCTTTCGTGAACATTTTGAGATCATCCTTCACATCATTGCAGATCCCGGGCAGGTTCTTCTCGCCCTTGGAGATCTTCACCGCACACACGGTTGTTTTTGTGACGTCGTAAATGTCATACGCCACACCGATTCCGAACAAAGCATACCCAGCAACCTTAGTGATCAATCTCTTGCCGAATCTAAAAACTCTAGGAGCCCACTTGCCGACGAATCTACCAAGCTTGCTGTTCGCTACTGCTTTCCACGCTTTGGACAGACCCTGCCCGATCTTCTCCCCAATCTTTATGATCTTGTCGGCCGCCTTTGGAGGTAGAACGGCTTTGACCACCTTCTTAGCGATGTTCTTGGCGCCTTCAAAGGCCTTTTTGAAGAAACCTTTGACCTTCTGCCAGACAGTCTTCTTTTTGGGGACATCAGGAGGGGGTGCTGCAGGGGGAGCTTCTTCCGGTGGAGGCTTGACAGCTTCAAGTTCGCCGGTCTCAGCCAGCGCATCGGCGGCGCCGTCTAACGACGAAGCCGGGCCTCGCGTGAGCGGAGAGTCGTACTCTCCAAGTACGTGGTCTCCAATCGCGTGATCATTGTAGCCCGTGCGCCAATCGCGGAAGGACATCTCGTCAACGCCATGACGCATGCCATTCTGCAAGTTGACATCCCAGTGATGTCCGGTATATCCTTGCCCAGGAGGTAGTTTTGGTACTGGAGGAGGCTCGATGGGAGGTGGTCTTGGTATCGAGGGAGGCTCGAGAAGTGGAGGTCGGGGTGGAGAGGGAGGGCGCTGGAATGGTTCGAGAGGTGGAGTCTTAGGAGGGGTTGGAGGACGTGGGGGAGGCTCAATCGGTGGAGTCTCAGGCTGAGTTGGAGGGCGTGCGGGAGGCTCGATCGGGTCGGGCTTGATGGGATCGGGCTTGATGGGATCGGGCTTGATTGGATCGGGCTTGATTGGATCCGGCTTGACAGAATCAAGTTTGACGGGATCAGGCTTAAAGGGCTCAGCTTCAGGCTTAGGTTTATCTTTCGGTGGCGAACCGCCTCGATGAGGCGCACCCTCCTGCGGGAGGTCGTTCGGTGGCTTTGGCTTGACTGTATCAGGCTGAGGTTTAGGGCCTTGTTGACCCGGCTCGACAGATTTAGGTCTAGAAGGGGGTTTAGGATTGGTCTCGCCTGGCTGAGGCTTGGGCTGAGAAGGTTGATTGGGTTCACCTGGATTGGTATCAGGCGTCTTCGGTCTCGGTGGTCCAGTATCTGCATTGTTCGGATTGGGCTGAGGCTTGCCCGGTTCTGGGCTGTTACGCTCGGGACGCCCTGGAGAGGCAGGTCGATCTGGCGGAGCTTGGTTCTGTGGAGGTTGATTTTTTGGAGGTTGATTTGTGGGTGGTTGATTTGTTGGTGGTTGATTTGTCAGAGGTTGACCTTCAGGTGACGGTGGCCGCGCAGGCTCACCCCCAGGCGGTTTGGGCGAATTTGCTTCTGGGTTCGGCTTTGGAGAATTGGGATCGGGACCTGACTTGGGTGGCCGCGCAGGTTCAGCAGGCTCACTCCCAGGTGGCTTGGGCGAATTGCCATCGGGGTTTGGTTTAGGGCCATTGGGCTCAGGATTCGATTTCGGCGGCTCCGCAGGTTCGCCAGGCTGACTTTCAGGGACTTTCGGCGACGTTCCTTCTGGGTTTGGCTTTGGTGAGCTCGGGTCGGGACCCGACTTGGGCGGAGGTCCTTCTTTCGGCGGCGGCTGATTCGCAGGTGGTGCATCCTTTGGAATACTGGGACTATCTGCAGGTTTTGGCGGGCCTTCGTCGGGCTTGGGATTTGGAGCATCCGGCTCTGCTTTCTCGTCTGGTACTGCTGGTTTTTGGATGGGTGACAGGATCTTTTGGATTTGAGTTACCAGGAGGCTGCGGGTTGTTGTCCGCTTTTGGAGGCTTAGGAGGACTTTCCGGAGACTTGGGCTGCTCGTTCGGCACAGGGTCTTTTGGTGGTGGGGATTGACCTTGCTGAGGCTGCTCTGGCTGCGGTTTCTTTGGCTGAGGCTCCGCTTGATCTGGTTTGGGCTGTTGAGGCTTAGGCTGCTTGGGTTTGGGCTCTTGTTTGGGCGGTTTGTCGGGTTGATTTGACTGAGGACGATCTGGTGCGCGTTGAGGAGCTTCAGGTTCCTTGGGAGCGCTTGGTTGCTGATTTTGCTTTGGAGCTGGCTTGTTTGGTTGAGCAGGCTCTGGCTTAGCTTGCTGTTCTGGTTTGGGATTTTGTGGACTGTCGACTCGCTCCGGAGGATCTTTGGGCGTCTCAGGACTGCTGGGTTTGTCTTTAGGGACATCGCTGGGCTTAGGTGCCGGCGCGTTTTGGTTGGACCCAAGCGGAGGCGCTGCAGGCTTGATTGGCTGTGGTAGCGTGACTTCTTTTGGAGGGTTGATTGGTGGCCTGGAAGGTTGTATAGGAGGAGGCGGAAGCATGCCTGGCTCTATTGGCACTCCATGGAAAATCGCTTCCTTGAGCGGACCTTGATGAGAAGGCGGCTTGATGTTTGCAGTATTGACGCTCGTCAAGGTTGAAGGATTGGTTGTGACTGGGACAGGGTCCGGCTGTCCAGCGATGGGCAGTCTTCCGTTCTTGATATCGCCTCCGAGAAAGCCAATGAAGATCAATTTCCGGCGGTCTTTCTTGTCCGCACTGTAAACGAAAGGTAGAATTGTAGCATTGAGCTTTTCATTGTCTTGTTGATTGGCTGACCAATAGGCTGAGCTGTCTTGTTCGCTCTGGTGCCAAGTGCCGTCTTTGACGACATGATTCAAGGAAGACTTGTCGGAGAACTGATATGAGTTGACGATTACGAGGTCGGAGAGGCTTAGTGGAATAGGGCCAGCTATGGCGCTTTCCCTGACCGGGAGGCATATGAGGGCTATGAAGAGCCTGAAGATAGCCATTTTCAGATTCCTGACAAGAATTTGGCGAAAGGGGCTGACAATATCTGACAGACGATTGTCGACTCTGCGATAGATAGCGTGCAGTCCAGCTACACGAGTTTTCGTGCGAGAATGGCACCGCCCTCCTGTCAATTCTCGAGTAGGTGAGACGCACTGCCAGGACTGGCATTGACCTAGGCTCTGGCGTGGCGGTAGTACCCTCAGCAGGCAACTCAGGAAGGCGAAGGCAGCAGTATAGGTAGCAACATATGCCTTCCCACTGTGCGAAGCAAGGTCGCGCTACCCCTCAGCAGCTGCATGATACTCTGCGGAGACGTGCTTGTAATGTGAATATGATAGGGACCGTCGCTTGCCTGTGAGTGTAGGTTAATGCAATGCTCCGCACGAGACGCGGTGGGACACAGGTGTCGCAGCTGAGTTGAGGACTGCATCGTCCATAGCAAAGGGATTATCAAGTATGAGCTCAAATGAATCCCCAAAGCTGCCAGACCTTCCTCACTTGGTCAGGACAGGTGCATAGATGGTGGAGAGCAGACGTCTGTCGTGCAGCATTGAGTGCGTGATTCAGGCCGTTCTCCTCTTTTCTCACCCATCATGGTAGGTAGCTTGGCAGATAGCTTTATCAAACGTCGATGGGACTTTCGCGGCTGCCAAACATTTCTCAGTTGGGCAAGATAGCTGCAGGTGTAGTAGAGAGTAGACGTCCATCGTACAGCATCGAGTATGCGTGGAAGGGCAGTCTCCTCTTTTCTCATCCGTCATAGCAAGTAGCTTGACAGATAACTTTATCAAACGCAGAAAGTGGTTTCACGGCTCCGGAAATCTCTCAGTCGGTCAGGACATCTGAGGTGATGGTGGAGAGCAGACATCTGCCGTGCGGAATTTAATATGTGTATAAGGTCGTTCTCCTCCTTTCTCACCCGTCATGGCAAGTAGCTTGGCCGATAGCTTTATCTGATGCTGAAAAGAACCAGCTGCAAAGCCTCTCATGAAGCTAAGACTCACGTCAGATGTTGTGCTCTATCACGTCTACATGGTATGGAGCGATTCCGGCGCGAGACACCGGTTGGGCAAAGTTGTAGTGCATTGATGTCGCGCGGAAACAGAGTTGACATGCCATCTCGGCATGTCATCTGTCCATGAGATATCTTGTGAAGGTGTCGTGATCAAGCTCGAGCGATCTTCAAAAGCACACGCCAAGTATGAAGTCAACGGATCCGTTTGGTTCCTGGAAAGCTGGTAAGCATTGAGTATTGAGAGTTTAAGCTTGTTTTGACGTCTGTGAAGAGGAGAACGAGCAACTGATTCTCTTTCAAGACATTGCATTGAGGGGCATGCCCAAGCTTGGAGACTCGTGGAAGAGCTGATAGCAATCATGCCTGCCTCCTGTGAAGAGTAGGCCGTGAAGGGGTGAGGTCGGTGGGTGTGGAGAATCCGCCCACTCAAAATCGCCCACCAGCGGAGAATTGGCTGGCAGTCCCTGTGGTCCCACTCTTCGCAACACGCCATGCTTGCTTGACATCGACTTCATCAGATGCCACTGCTGTATATCTGCATCGGACTGTTTGATAAGCTTATCAGCATTCGCGCATAAGTCTCAGCTGCGACTTGTCGGCGCATCTCTCGACTGTATCTCTGCGCTGTCCCAACTTGCCAGAGTCTGCACCACATACGTGGTACGTGTCGGCAAGGCAAGAAAACCGCCGAATGGCCCATTTCACGTGTCACGACAGCATCGGCATTCGTGGATGCTGTGCCGAAAAGAGATCGTATAGTAAGTTACGAGGGCATTCGGTACGCGCGGCCAGCGCTTCCACGAATCCCTTGTTTTGGTTTTCTGTGCCTCGCGTCCGCTCCCGGAAGCATCGGAACGCCTGACGCGTGGATGCGAGATGGGAGATGCAAGCACTTGTTGACAGCGCTCGCTTGCCAGCGTATAGATCTGATCCATGTATTGCAGTCTGAGACACTAATAGCCCTACGCCTCAAATTACTGAGAAGTAGACGGTGGATGACCTGAGGTGTTGGTTCAGGGCTGTCCAATCTCCACTGATCTCCATATCTTCACTTCATCAAGTCCCTTCTATGTCGTCGCAAGTACCTCGTAGCCTTTCTGGGACCGAAAGACAAGCTCAAACTCCGCCACTCCTCGCGTCCTCGCACCGAAAATAAGGGAAACGATGAGACCAATCACGTCGTGCCAGGCTGACGAGAGTGGGGCAATACCATAGCCATGTTCTGGCAGTAACTGCAGATGTGGTGTGACAAATGACCCCAATCGAGACGTTCTGGCTGCGAGGTGTTGCTGAAGGTGGTGTACTGCCGTATGCAGGCGTGAATGCTTGTTTTCCCTGCCGCCTGCCATTCATGTCTCCCCCTCCCTTCTCCCATTACTATCAGGTGCTCGCATGTTGCCGCATGCCGCCTGCCTCCGTCTTACCCAGACACATCTCATCATTTCTCCTGCTGTTTCTTCACTTCATTCACTCTCTCAAGACTCTCTTCTATGCAATGCTGCTGGCTTCAACCGCTCAAAGAATCCCACACACTTCACGCGACCACGCCACGCTGACTTCGTACGCGCTCATTGCAAACATTGACACTTTCTGAACGCGCACCCATACCACGCACCACAACTGCGGCTGAGCCGACCGTGCTCCACTGGGTAATCCACATCCTCAAGACCTCACGCTCTCAAAACAACAGAAAGTCAATCCATCCCACACCACAACCCCTCCCTCACCACCCTCACTAACACCCTCCCAGTGGCCGGCCAAGCAGCCAACCAACCCCCCGCCATGAACGGCGTGCTAGTGACCTTCCTCGTCATCGTCGGCGCCGGCTTCGCGGTCCTCATCTGCTTCGCCATCTCCCACCGTTTCATGGGCAGCCGGCAAGGCCGCAACTCCGCCGGCGACTCGGGCGTCGATGGGAACGTCAACGATTTCAGCCAGGCTTCGTACATGGCTCAGGTGCGCGATCGCAATCGTCAGGACTTGCTGCACAAGTACGGCTGGAAGTATGAGCTGCGGCCCGTGGCGCAGGATGTTGAGTCGAGGGCCGGCAGTCAGAGTCATTATTGAGTGGTGATCTGGTTGTCACTGTGGATGTTGATGCGCATGTTTCAGAAAAGCGAGCGCTGCTCTTGAGCCAGAATAACAGCATGGCTTTGATCAACGATCGAATGTCATCTACACCAGAGCCAACAAAGCACAACCATCACGCAACGCCACCGCATATTCTGAATATCCCCTATCCTTGGCTCCTCTATCGACATCTCTTCTCAGCAGCACGTCCAGAGGACCTTCTTGCTCACATACGGGCCTCGAAACATCTCAAATCAGCCAGCCAGCTCATACGACACATCAACCACAAAATTCACACCGAATCAACAACGACGACACACCTCACGAGCTACGAGTGGCGATAGAGCATTATTCTCTGACAACCAACGCCACTCGACCAAAGGCTGATCTTCGTGTGCCTTCCGGCCCTCCTCCAGAACGCACTACAACGCAAGCTCTTCCAGCCCGCCCAGCTCCCGCCCACGAGAAAGAGCACGCCAACCTTGACCTCATCACACCCGGAGCTTTTCGCCCGCCACATTGTATGAAAAGCAGCCATGAAGAACCGAAGTCACGGAGGACAAACTCTGGGAAGTTAGAAAGGCAGGAATGAGATGCCAACGCCATCCACAGTTGGCGCCTGAACAGTTTTGAGGGGGGAAAGAACGTAATGAATGAACGATATGCACGTGGAAAATCGAGGCATGAGTTAGATGCGATGATTATTATGACATTAATGAAAGTTTACCTTATCAGCAAATTTTGATGCGCAAAAAGCTCTGTCAAGTGTCAATATAGCTCGATTTCTAGGAGGTCTCAGGACAAAGGCGATCAGCTGTGTCTGCATGCAAGATGGAAAACGTGGTCGAATTGATTGCCTTCAAAAACATCACTACAGCACAGAACCCACACATCCCCATTACGTTCACCTCCCCTTTGTCCACCGGACTGCTAAGCGCAGCACACCAGTTCGATATCTGTGACCACCCCATCCTTAGTTCCCATCGTAAAATTAGAAACCGCCTCGAGCCGCGCAGTCCTCGGTATCTCCGCCTCCTCGCCCCAACTAACACGCATGTAAGCCGCACAAAAAGCCGTCGAATACCCATTCAAAGCCTCCCTCATCATGACAGCAGCAGCGGCTTCGACCGAACTCTCCACCACAACCTTCACTCTGCTCGCGCCGGACTTGCCCTCAACGACGAGCACAAACCTCGTACTCCCTCCGGCGTCCGCAGCCGTGCTGGAAGCGAGACCGGGCCCGACGCGGATTTCGGGAACTCTGAGCTCCTCGTCGGCGGATGTCGGAGCTATTTGCCCTTCCGGGGTTTGCGCGATCCAGCAGCCCAAGAGGGGGCTTTTGAGACACCAGGCGTAGCGGTCCACGTCGTCTTGCGTGAAGGTTCCGGAGGAGATGAGCACCGGTCGGTTGAAGGGCATGATCATCGCTTGGTCGGAGAAGCGGCCTCGGTGGCCGGCGCGCTGAAGGATTTGGATGGGCGTGTGGATGTTGGTTTGGCCCATTTTGGAAGTGGGGTTTTGGGGTGGTGGTCGGGGCGTGAGAAAAGATGGATATGTGCACAGAGGCGTGAGTGAAGTCAACCGGATGTGTGGGGAAGAGGCAGGCTGGTGGAGCTTCCTAGCTGTTATTATACACGTTCACCATCCCACGCCGCGTTCACGCAGCAGACCAATCGTGTCCGACACGCGCGGAGACCGGTGAGACGAGCGCAAGGCCTGTGTCTTGCAGGGCTCGGCAAAGCGCAATTACTATGTATGTATGAGCTGTCCGAGAAGAAAAAGGACACATGCATGAGATTTCCAATTCGCGGTAGGCTCGCTTCGATGCCTGGGGAGGCATGCAGGAAAGCGGCGCAACAGTATCATCACCATCAGCTTGGCTGCTGCACCGGTGTGCATGAAAGCGGCAGAGCATTCTGAACGATGTAAGCGGAGCTCCGTTCTGTATGATCGCGGGAGAACAAATAGTGACAACGCCCAGTCTGGAGGTTCGTAGTCGTGAGCATTGCCAGAAAAGATGCTGGTGGTGGCTCGTATGAGGTTTCGATGAACGATAGTGCTCCTTCGTTTTCGAAATCTGACTTGGTAACCTGTGCACTCTGCTTGTTGGCGAGACCAGGCGCCCCAATTGACGTTTTACTTTCAGCTTCACCCTTCGAAGCAGACTCGTTGAAGTCATAACACAGCCCAAAACTTTCGCGCAAGAAATGCTGCAATGCTGTGACAATCATCCAGTATATGGAAAGCGGCGTGTAACCTGATGCTCTAAGCTTCCGGTAGAGCAGTAGGAATATTCACATTCCCCTTGTACCCATCAGCCCAAGGCGGTCTCCCATCCTCGTCGAATCTGGCCCATTCGAAGAACGCACACCCCTTCTCGCCAGGCGTGTAGTTCCGATTGCACATCCACATGTACCGGCCCCTACTGGCCTTCTGCTTCTGCACGACCCTCAGCGTACACGGTACGTTGCACTTACAATGCGGCGTGTACCGTGGCTGCATGTAAGATTTGTAGCAGCGGTAGGTGATATTGAGGCGCTTGTTACCGGAAACAGGATGCGGATCGATGGCTTGCGCGGGAGCAATCGAGTGCTTCCACTCTTCTTGCATTTCCGCGTGCATGACGAGAAGCGAGTTGTGCGGGAGGTGGATGGCGATTTGGCCTTGCGTGTCGGCCGAGGCGGTTTCTTCTTGCGGCACGATCTTTCGCACGCGGAATTCCCTTGCGACTCCTAGGGAGAGCGAGCCGATGACTGCGCGGGGTCCGAGGTAGGTGAGTTCATCGGTGTGATAGCCGACGTTTTCTTTGCCGCCGTCGTAGCAGTTGACGAAAGAGGTGTTGGGTCGCCACTCGTCTGGCGATTGGAATTTCAGCTTTGCTCCGTTGTTGAATTCGCGCGTTCGCCGGTCGATCTCATTGTTGACTGCTTCGCGGACGATGCTTGAAGCTTTGAGCATCTCGGGCTGAGATTGGCGGACATCCTCGATGTAGCTACCGTTGTAGGCATACTGGTCTTTTTGTTCCTTGATATCGTGCGGGGTGTCAACGTAGAAGCCGATGGAGTGCGGACTCTCGACCGTTCTTTCGAACAGTTGGAACGCATCTCGTCGAAAGGTGGGCGCTTCGTCGAGAAGCTCTTTCAACAAGCGATCCGCATCGGACGCAGGTAGGAAATTGTGAATGATGGAACATGGCGTGTGCTGTTCGATATCCTCGGGAGTGTAAAGATGCAGCGTCTGACCTTTCTTAGTCAGTTGTTTGCGAGGCACCGGGCTCTGCGTGCCGTCATTATTGCTGTTGCCCGTTGCGAACGAGGCCAAGGAGGATTGGAACCCGATTGCTGCAGACCGTTTCCGCAGCACCGAACTAGTCTCTGGAGCGGTGAGGGCAGCCGAAGCGTCCTCCACGGACCCTCCATATGCGAGGAGATAGTCTAGCAACACATTGTGGTCCTTGTTGGGACTGAGAGATGCTAGTATGGCCAGCTTGAAGTCGGTATCTTCGGCATCGGCACCGTCATCCTGGGGTCGATCATTCACATGAGCTGGCGATGATGGCTCGGGCGTATGTGATGTCGAGTGGCGCTTGCGTTTGCGCGACACGAAGGAGTCCATGTGCGTGAGACGTCTTGGACGAGGAGGAAACGTCCATTGCTACCTTGGTTCCGACTGATGACCTGCGAACATGAAGCTTGAAGATTCACAGGAACAGAAGCTGCCTGAGGTTGACGGTACATACCAAATGTACATCACTCTCATGGCTCACAGATCGGTGTGGCGAAGGATGTGCGCTGGCGTCGGTGGCAGATGCGACAGCTAAACGACGTTGGGTCAAGCTTGGTGTGGCCTGATGCGGACTAGCTCGAAAGCCGTCGCCGTTGCTGGCCAGATTCAAGCGGAGCCCGTTTGTTTGTTGACATGGCCTGCCCCAGAGGCCCCAGAGACGTTGATAACAAACTCACTACGTCAAATTGCGAGAGCATCCTAACACTGGCTCCACTAAGACATCGCTCTCCATACTCTCGCTGAGAGACATCCACACCACACTACTACACAACTTACTTACTTTCACGAAACACTACTCCCTCGCTCGGTGGTCCCTTTGCTCCATCGCGGACTGTCATCCATTCTACCGGCGCCACCGTACAATGCAATTGTCCGCCTCGCGCGGCCCTGTATCAGTCTAAGGGTGCATTCCAACCAGTGTATCCCATCTACATTCCTCGGCTCGACATAGCCATCCGCCAACATGTCGGCGGTATCGAGGGAAGCCTCACGCGAGCGCAGGATGAGCCACAATCATTCCTTCTCTGAGACCAGTGGCAGAGCCAGTGTGCCCATGTGAGTATCCCACCGTCCATCGCGACATCAACACCATGAACAACGCAGAATGGGAGTACTGACGCATCTCAAACGCAGGTGGGACAGCTCTGACCCTGAACGCGCGCCTCCGCCATTGCCTTTGAATCCTGGGACGTCTTCGCCGACTACGAGGGCGAACACGTCTGCCACGATCGCCGCAGCGGCCAAGAAGATTGTCGAATCGTCAAGAGATAGCGCACCGCTCTCCTCCTACGTCTCCAACGGATCACCCGAGAGATCACTCATCAAAGGCGCACACCACAAGCGCATGCAGTCATTACAGCCGGGAAGTGTGAAGGACCTGCGTAACTACCTGGACAACTCCCGCTCGCCTGAGCGCTCACCGGAGCGTCCTGCCGAGAGGAGGCAGTCAACTGCTAGCTGCCTGTCTCCGTTCAGCTTGAGGGACGGCAAAGATTACATGCTACCTTCGTCTCCTTCCCCATCGGAGAAGGAGAGTACGCCTACGCCAGCTTCACGAGACTTTGCCAATCAGACGCCAAACCTGCGACCCAACAGCAGACCTTCTAGCAGACACTCCAAGATTTACGGCGAGAACACGCCGCCTTCAGCCACTATGCTTGCTTTGCAGACAATGCAAGTGCCTGTTGAGCCTTTCGCCGATGTCACCAACAGATCCGGAACTCCCACCACTCCTCGCATCAACAACAACTATGACTTTTCAAGCCAGCTACTCAACCTTACGACCATTGCAACGAACCTGCAGAAAGAGATGGCAGGGCTCAGCAGGAGGAGCAGAGACAATGCTACTGATTTGATCCACTTGAAGGATGCCACAACTGCACGAGACGAGGACATCCGGAGAAGCTTGAAGACGCTCACATCATCAATGTCAACACAAGCCTTGTTGGGCGCGCCTCCACCTCCTACAATAGGCAACCGGAGTCGGAGCAACAGTATCCACGCTCCGGAGCAATTCCTTGGTGGCAAGTCCTTCTTCAGTTCACCTCCGCCGGCCGGAAGTTCCTACCATGGCCCTAGAGCAGCAAGCGCGCACAGCTTTCTGGACGACGGTCGCATGGCATCTCCGTCCCCTTACTCCGTTGAGGGCGCAGCCAGCGTTGCTATGCTCGAGAAGATCATTCGTGAGATGGTCACCAAAGAAGGACAGGAGCGCCTACTCGGAACACTGAACGAGCTGTTCGAGAAGAGCTCCAAGGACAACATTGAGGCCGCCAGGAAGGTCGAAGAGTTGGCTGATTTCATCAAGGAGAAGTCGGAGTCACAGGCATTGGTCCCCATGACCACCAGTGCGGACGGTGGGCCCCCTAAGCTGGAGCTCAATTTCGACTCACCAAGCGCTCTCGCAAAGATCAGAGAGGCAGCCAATGCGGAAGGAGCAAAACCTGCCCAGGACGAGGAGATCATGAAGCTCCTTCAGCGCATCAAGGACTCGATTACACACTCTGGTGGAACCACATCTGAAACCAAGGGACTCGTTCGTGAGCTTCGCGGAGAGGTTCTCGGTATGGGACGTGAGCTTGGTCGCAAGCTAGACCAGGTCACCGAAGCACAGCTCACCAGCACTCTTGATCGATCTATCGAGGACAGCCAAGGCAGTCAAAGTGCACAGGAGATCCACCGTGTCCTTGAGGAGGGCTTGAATGAGTTGAAGTCGCAAATCCACGCTATGCTTCAAGAGCGTGCTGAGCAAGATGATGATTCTTTCAGGCAGCTTGCCACCACGAGATCTGGTCCCACTAGTGAGGAGATCTTTGCATTGGTGAAGCACGCGCTTTCGGAGCAGCAAGAGCCCACATCCCGTGAAGTCGGACCGGTCAACACCGGACTTGAGCGCGAAGACGTTCTCGAGGCTGTCAAGGATGGCCTCAAAGACTTCGAGCCCAACATTGAGCTGCAGCAATTCGGCTTGGAGCGCGATGAAATTCTCGCCGTGCTCAAAGAAGGCCTCGAAGACTACCAAAACAATCGCCCTGAGCCCGCTGCGCCGGGCATTGACAAGGCGGAAGTCTTTGAATGCATGCAACAGGCTTTGATGGATGTCAAACCGGCTTCGCCTGATCACTTGCAGAGTGTGAGGGATGAGATTGTGGCCGAAGTTCGCAACGCTCTGGAGGAGTTCCGCACAACGCCAAACGCGCCAAATCTGGACACCGAAGCAACCCAAGCAGGCATTCTTGAGGCGGTTCGCCAGGGCTTCGCTGACCATGCCCCAAGCAGAGAACTTGAGATCAGTCGCGACGACCTTTACGACGCTGTCAAACAAAGCATCGATGGAACAACCATTCCTTTCAACAGCTTCGGCGAGCAGGTCTTGCAGCAGCTTCACGAATTGGTCGACGGCATGCGTGTTGAGTTTCAGCAGTACTCAGCAGCCAACGGAAGAGATACCGAGCAGGTCCTCGACGCCGTCAAGGACGGTCTGGAGTCTCTTCGTGCCGAGATCGAAAGCTACGTCGATCGCGCCCAAGATGTCACTGGCAAAGATGAGATCGTCGACACAGTCAAGGGTGGCTTGGACCAGCTCCGCACTGATGTTCAGGGCTTCGTTGCCAACACCGGCAGCAGCGATGCTGACAAAGCTGGCATGCTGGACTACATCAAATTGGAGTTCGAGCATCTGCATGAGACGATCGTCAACAGCCGTGATGAAGAACCAAAAGCCGACCACAGTGCAAACACCGCCGCCATTATTCTCGCCATCAACGAAGGCATCGAGTCTCTCAAGCCGCAGGATGGGCAGTCCCGTGGTCTCGGAGGCGAGCTCGACGGGGACAGCCGTGAAGAGATCTTCGCAGCGATGAAAGAGGAGTTCGAGCAGCTCAAGGGATCCATTCTTAACGCACACGCCACTGACAAGGGTGAACTTCTCGAGACAATTCAAGACTCCATGGGAGCTTTGCACGCCAAACTGGAAGGCAGCGATGTTGGCACACGATCGGTCTCAGAGCAGGAGGAGGTTCTTCAAATGCTCCGCGACGACATCGCTCAACTTAAGCAGACTCTTGGCAAGGGCGCTGGCTCTGCCGACAACGCAGCGATCGCTGAAGACATCAAGCGTACGGTTGATGAGCTCCGTGAGCAGCTTGTGGGCGACCAGAACGATGCATCTACTGCGACTGTCGGCATGATCAAGGAAGAGCTGGAGAAGATTAAAGAGTCCATGGGTAACTCCATGGTCGTCGCTGGAGGAGCTTCCGACAACTCTGAGATGCTTACAGCCCTGCGTGAGGGCCTCGAGGAGATGAAGGAGACTGCTGCGAAGAATGCCGACAACGGCGGTGTGCCAACTGAGTTGCTCGAAGCAATGCACGGCGAGTTTGAGCAGTTGCGCAACTCTATTAACTCCTCCATTGTTCCCAATGGCTCCAACGAAGAGGTTCTCGACACTGTTCGCCTCGGCCTCGACGACCTGCGCAGCCACCTGGACAAGAAGATGGATTCTCCCGAGCGTTCAGAGAGCCAGACAAACCAGATGCTCGATGCCATCAACGAAGGCATTGAGACTCTGCGCGCAGACGTTGTCAAGACTCTCGACAAGCCAGCAGATATGACTGTCAACTACGAGATTCTCGATACGCTCAAGGACGGTCTTGCCAGCCTGCGCGTAGACATGGATCTGCTGAAAGAGAAGAAGGGCACAGGCGAGCCTCGCCCGAGTGAGGGGACCGAGATGGTTCTTGCCGATGATCCTAACGGCGAGCAGTCTCGCGGGCTCTCTGCTGAAGATATGGCTGCAGCAGCAGCAGCTTCTGCTGGGGGCGCGGGTCTTGGTGCCGCGGCCGCAGGAAGCACCAGTGCTGACATCGAACGCCTGGAGGTCCTGCTGTCTCAGCTTCAAATCAAGATCGAAGCCATGGACGCCACCGTGCAGGACAGCGCCGCAGCAGCCAAGTCTGCTGAGCCGGCTGAAGGTACTGCGACTAAGGTTGACCTCGAAGGCATCGAACTTGCTCTCAGGGACATGCAGGAATCTGTCGCTGGTCTTGCTGCGAAAGAGCAGCCTGAGCCTACTATGCCAGAGGGTCTCGCAATGAAGGGAGATACAGATGCCATTGAGACTCTCCTTCAGAACATGAAAGACCAGGTCGAGATCATCGCCTTATCTGAGAACGCAAGCGGCGCTACCAAAGAGCAGCTGGAGAATGTGGAGGGCGTAGTCGCCATCACCAAGGAGGCGATCGACCAGCTCTCCGAGAAGCTGGAAAGCACGACTGCAGGCAAAGCCGATGTCGCGGTGGTGGAAGTCCTCGCTCAAGACGTCAAGACAATGCTCGAAGAGCTCAAGGAGAAGGTCGGTGCCGAGCCATCCGAGGAGGAACAAGCTCTTCGCATCACGAAGCCCGACTTGGATGTCCTTGGTGTCATTTGCACTGAGATCAAGGAGAAGGTCGCCACCATGGATCTTCCGGACCCAGCTGAGTTGCCTTCTAAGGCTGATGTCGAGCAGCTGCAAGGCCTGATTAACGAATTCCGCGAAAGCCACGACAAGATGAAGGATAGCTACGAGAGTGACATTGCAATCACTGCCAAGGCTTTCGATGACCGCAAGACTGAATTCCAGGACACTGTGCAGCACATTGAGGCCGTCAAGACTAGTCTCAACGAGATCAAGGAGGAGATTGTTGCCAAGTTGGCTGAGGGCGAGACTGGAGTTACCACCCTTGGCGAAACCCTCAAGTCTCTCGAAGAGAAGAGCAACAACGAGGAGACCAGCGCCGAAGTCAAGGAGATCCTCGAGACCGTCAAGGCAGAATTCGAAAAGGCACACGGTGCGCTCGAGGCCATGAAGACAGACAACGAGCAAAACGCCGCTTCCTCTCTGGAGAAGCAGGGCGAACACAAAGAAGCTACTGTCGCAGAGCTCACCGCGAAGCTCGACAGTCTCTTCGATGGCATGATGAGCAAATTCGACGACGCGCAGACTGCGGCGGACGAAAAGGCCAAGGCTGTTGAAGAGAAGGTGGCGGCTCAGGACGAGCTGTTCAATAACACCAAGGTTATGACGGACGATCTGAAGTTATCCATCGATACGCTTGGAACCGCCTTGACCACTTTCACAAGCACTTACCCCGATGCTGTTGACAAGGCGGCTGAGGATTCCAAGACCGTCTTCAACCGCGTGGACGACACGTACAACAAGCTCGACGAGACTCATCAAGGTATGCTTCACGAACATGGCGTCACCAGAGAAGAGCTCAACAAGGTCGTCGCCGCGGTGGAAGCTGTGCAGAGCGATCTCACCGAGCACAACCCTCGCTTCATGATGTCTTTGAAGGAAGTCCAGGCTTTGATCGGTGAGCACTTCGAGCACAGCCAGAAGGCTTCCGAGAGTGCTACCGAGCACGCTCAGGCCATGAAAGACTTCCAAGAGCAGATCAAGGCCAGCTTCGAAGAGTCAAGGGCAAGCGAGGCCGAGAGAGCTGCGGAGCTGAAGAGGGATCTTCCTGCTTTGCTGCCTCCTCCGCTTGAACTTCCTGAGCCTCCGGAGAAGTACGATGACAGCGGCGTTCATACCAAGCTTGACGAGCTCATGGGTAAAACTGAGAAGTACGACGATACTGGTGTTCACACTAAGCTTGATGAGCTCATGGGCCACGCTCAGAAGGCTGCCGACCCGTCGATGCAAATTGAGCGCCTTGACCAAATCCATGAGAAGGTCATGGCCACTGCCGCCGAAGTTTCTGCTTTTGTGGCTCTCCAGAGCAAGCAAATCACCGATGAACACGAGAGCAAGGAGAAGGAAGCTGAGGAGATCGCCATGCTCTTGGAGAGGCGCATGGTTCAAAAAGATCAGATTGAGTCTGAGATCACGGGCCTGAACGGCGAGAAGGACTCGCTGCAGACGCTCGTCGAAGGCCTTCGAGCTGAGCGTGAGGCTCTTGCCGAGCAGAAGTCAAGGATGCAGGCCGACGTTGCCAGTTTGGAGACAGCTCTCCACATCCGTCGTGACGAGTTGCACGCCATGGACTCCAAGGCTGAGCAGATCGAGAAGAGGATGTTGGAAGGTGTCATGAACCAGCAGCGCATGATGCTTCTTGCCAAATCAGCGAAGGCAGCGAAGCCGCCCTCGCCCAAGAAGAAGCCTCAAGGCCGTGACCTCCGAGTCCCTAGCAGTGGCTCTGCCATGTCTGGTGTCTCTGCAGCACCTTCCTCTGTCAAGGCAAACCAGGCTCTGGCCAAGATCCGCCCTCCGATGGCAAGGAGCTCTCCAATGAACACTGCTGCTGAGCGTCGTATTATGAGTCTGAGCCAGATCAACAACAATGTTCCGACTGGAGGAATGGGTTTCAAGAGTAAGACTCCGAGCCTGCTATCTTCCAACAACAATAGCGTGAGCCGAAGCCACTCGGTCAAGTCCAACTTGACCGGCAAGCCCACTTGGAAGAGCGGCAAGCGAGTCCACAGCATGGGAACCTTCAACAAAGAGAACGAGACGCTCTCCGAAGAATCCGAAGGCGAGCTCGACTCCCACCCAGACGTCGCCACCATCCACGAGCCAGACCACGAAGAGTTCTCTTCCGACGCCGGCACCGAGCGCCGCAACTCCCACCTCAGCCAAACCAACAGCGCCATGACCGACGACCGCAGCAACTACGACGACCAGCGAAGCAACTACGACGACAACCGCAGCGCCTACACCGAAGGCGCCACGCCCGCCACCGACAACGCTAGCCGTTTCAGTTTCGACCCCTCGGAGTACACGTACGGCACCGGCAGCTACATCACCGGCTCCGAAGTCTCGCGCCGCGACAGCCGTGACAGCCTCGAGAGCACTGTGCACGGCACTATCGGCGTCCCGTCGACTCTGGACGAAGATCCCGCGGAGCCCAACGACGCAGCATCTTCCCACGCTGACGAGACAGAGGTTACTCACGAGCCAGAAGCTGACGCTGGAGCGGGAGCTGAAAACGACGCCTCGCCGCTCGAGCCTCCACCTCCCATGAACCAACTCGTGAAGGGAGGCGAGTACGCTCCGCCGAGCGATAGTGGGCTCGGCACGGACTTGCCTACGACCGAGATTGAGAGCCAGAAGGGCGGTGAGTACTTCCAGTGATGATGCGAGGCTTCGTGAGGAAGTAGGAGGAGCAACGTCATGAGACCACGATACAGGAGTTACACTGGTGTTTTGCTTTGGGTCTTGGGAAGGGGTGGAGCATTGTTCAATTTTTCATGTTTCTTTTTTTCCTTTTTCCCTTTTTTCTACTACTTCTTTCCCTTCAACTTTCTACTCAATTGTTCTGCACATGGATTTCTCGTTTCGAGCGCAGGCGAAGGGCATTAGATTGGTGTTTCCTGCTTTTTTTCTTCGAAGCAGTATTGTCGCTTTCGTTATAATCCAGGGGTGAATTGGGAGGAATTATGCAGTTTAAGACTCTCGTTAATCATCGGGTCGTACATGACAACGGGAATGGATGTGAGGTTTTTCGTTCTTCTTCTTCAATAATTATCCCAATAAAATGGATCATCGCGACATCCTTTCCCGTCGGCTCAAGTGTAGTGTAGTGAAGGAAGTGATGTGATGTGATAAGAATGATTATTTCTCTCCGATAAACCAGAACAAGCCTTCCCAACGCCCACGCTAAAGGAAACCAGGCCCCATAATGCAGAAAACCCAAGAAAACAGAAACCCAAAGCCAACACAAATCTAGATGAGCTTCAAGGTCCTCTGGAAATTTCCCTTGGGCACATGAGACAGATACCTGCTCTTGATATCCGGCTGCTGCAGCCTCCGGAACGCCTCCTGAATATGCCTCGTGCTCACGGGCGTCCTGGCTTCCTCAGGCGGATCGAAGAGGCCCGGCTCGCGCCTGCGCTTCTTGCCCCGCTTCTCCTCGTCCCCGCCGCTGTCGCGCTTGTGCGCGTCTTCGACCGCTTTGACTTTCAGCGCCTCCTCGGTGAGCAGCGTGACGATCTCGTAGGTCAAAAAGCCCAGGATGTCCACAATGTCGTCGTTGGGTTTGCTGTCCGTCACGACGCCGAAGCCCGCCCACTCGCGGAAGCGCTTGCCTTTGCGGAACGTGAAGGAGGCCTGTCGGCACTCGGAGAAGTGCAGGTATTCCTCGGCGTTCATGCCTTTGGTGCGTTCGTCGGCTTGTTTGAGGCGCGCGAGCGTGGCGGCGGTCATTTCGTCTTCTTCCTCGTCCTCTTCGTCTTCGCGCTCGGGGACTTGTTCGCTGTAGAAGCTTGAGACGTCCCAGGGCAGGCCGACTTTGGCTTTTTTGTTCTTGCTGTTGCGTGTGCCGACGCTGGGGCCCGTGCCGAGCGTGGGGTCGTTGGCGGTCAGGTCGAAGTCGTCGGCGGCCGCGTCGGCGCCGCCTTTGTCGTCGCTGTCTTTGGCGCTTTTGCGCACGTCTTTCCATGACAGGAAGGTGCGGAGCCGGCTCACTTTGGCGCGGTCGTGGCGGATCAGGAAGATCAGGTCGTCGGTGCTGATGGTGCGCACGCCGCGGCGGGCTGCTAGGACGGTGGCGCGAGTGAGCTGTTGGGTGTTTTTAGTACGGAGTGAAGATGAAGAGGCTTTTGGATAGACATACCATTTCCATGACTTGTTGTTGTACGATGCTTTCAATCATGCTAGTCGTCTCCGGCGTGACATCGGCAGTTTCGCCTGAGACGAACATCATCTGGTGGACGTGGTTGATCAGCCTATGAAACTCTACTTCCATACATGACGGCTTCCTGATGGGCATTGCGGGAAGTTCCTCGATGTGAGCCATGGTGAGTTTGCTGTCGTGATCCGGTGGACTTTGATCTGGGAGAGAATGTTGCATAGCAGCGCAACTTTCAATTCTCGCGAGGCTTCTTCTATACATGCCCGACAAGTGAATGCGATGTCTTTGCTTGCACGTTATCCAGACTTTTTCGTGCATGTGAATTTGTTGAAGGCGACTTTTCCTTGTAATCGCCACTCGTGTCTGGGACTGACAGATCGCATCGATTCCCACAACAAGTGAAATCGATCGCATGTAATCTCGTTCCCGCAATGTACGCATGTGTAATCCAGACATCATGTGGACTTTTCCCAATCCTCAAGAATTTTAAGTCTTGTGTCGCATAGCCAGCTTCGAGGCCTGGGAGCGGGCCAAATTCACAACATGAGATAAGATCCACGAAAAGCTCAGGAAACCGACGGCAATTGCATAGTTTCAGTCTTCGGGTATCGTCCAAGATCGAGGAGCCAGGCTCATGTCCAATCCGGTCCAGAAACTGGTGGGTCCGGCAATCCAGATGGTCGCTATTAGGGAAGCAAAGCGATAAGACTCACCTGCTGGATCTCCGTCCGGTATTTCCCTTTGTTCTCCGCCATTTTGAATTATAGAGTCTAGCAAAAAATCTGAGAATATCGATACCAGAAAAGCGAGGTCGAGGGTCTTCGATGCCCTTATTCACCATCTGATGGCATGCGCGTGTCGTAAAGGCATCGAACTAAGCATGCGGAGAGCGCAGCGGGCCGCGGGAGCGGCCGAGCTAAAATGGCAGCCCAAGCGCAACAATGTGGGATGGGATGAAGTGGGGGGAACTTTTCTGTGAATTGCAAGCAGAGCCCGAGTCACATTTGTTGTTTGCACGACAAGAAAAGTCGCAAAACACTTTCGACAAGATGCTGAACATAATTGGACTTGGCCTCGCCGACGAGAAAGACATCTCGGTCAAGGGTCTTGAGATTGTCAAAAAAGCCGAGCGCGTCTACCTCGAAGCCTACACGGCCGTCCTCCTCGTCGATCAGAGCGTACTGGTGAGGCAACATCTAGACACCAAACAAGTCGAGCCTGAACGGCATAGCTTACACACGATACCAATGCAGTAGGAAGCCTACTATGGCCGCCCGATAATCATCGCCGACCGGGAAATGGTCGAGAGCAAATCGGACGAGATCCTCGCCGACGCCGACAGCAAAGACGTCGCCTTCCTGGTGGTCGGCGACCCCTTCAGCGCCACGACGCACACCGACCTCGCGCTGCGCTGCAGGCAGCACGATCCGCCCATCAAGACCCGCACGCTCCCCAACGCCTCCATTCTCACGGCCGTGGGCGCCACGGGCTTGAGTCTGTACGCTTTCGGCCAGACGGTCAGCATGGTCTTCTTCACCGACAACTGGAAGCCGGACAGCTTCTACGATCGCGTCAAGGATAATCTCAAACTCGGACTGCACACGCTGGTCTTGCTGGATATTAAGGTGAAAGAGCCGAATTTGGAGAAACTCGCGCGCGGTAGGATTGTCTATGAGCCGCCGAGGTTCATGACGGCAGCGCAGTGCGCGGAGCAAATGGTGGAGACCGAGGAGAACAGGAAGGAAGACGTTTGCGGCAAGGACAAGCTGGCCGTTTCTGTTGCGAGGCTGGGCAGTGACGGGGAGAAGATTGTCGCTGGAACGCTTGAGGAGCTGAGCAATGTGGACATGGGCGCGCCGCTGCACAGTCTTGTTCTCTGCGGTACGAACATGCACGAGATGGAGTGGGAGTATATCAGAGAGTTCGCGGTGGACCAGGGCAAGTTTGATGAGATCTGGAAGAGGGATTACGCTGGAAAGAACTAGGCGTGTTTGATGGTATATGAGATACGGTTCTATTGCAACTTCAAGTTTTCTTCGTTCAGCGTGCCGAAGAGTGTCTCGATGTCCTGGATGACTGCTTTGAGGTCGTCGGCTAATTGGCCGGTGACGAGGACTGGGAATGTCAGTAGAGAACTCGTGACGGATAGAGAAAGACAGGAGTGCCATACCATAGGCGTAGAGTAATTCGTACTCCGCCTCTGCGACTTCGGCATTGCTTCGCCGGAACTCGAAGATCTTGGCCAACAGTGCATCTCGCCTCTGTTCAATGTCAGGCAGAACATCATTGAGCGGGTACTCGAGCTTCAAGCTGCTGGCCAAGACGGAGAACAAGTGGCTGATGCGTGCAGACAAGGCGAATCGCTCCCCGCGCGTGTATCTGGTGACAACTAGTCAGCGAGGATTTCCTAGAAGTTTGGTCACACACTTACAAAAGCAGAGCAGCCTCTCCAGCCGTGGCCTCTGCGTTTTTCGACATCACCACATTCATGGAATGGAAGGCATCCAGCATAGCTCTCGTACGCTCCACAATTCTCCCAGTGATTTTGTCTGGGAAAGGACCCGACAGCTCGAATTCAGACGCAGCAGCCTTGCGCAGAGAGTCGAGATAGGTCAAGAAGTTCTGCAGTTCCGCTCCCTCTCGGATGTCCATGTAGCTGCTCTTCGGTTCTCCAAGAAGGTAGATGGCCAACGGGTCGCGCTTCCAGATGAGGCACATGCGCAGCCATAAGATGCACAAACCGTCTCTGAGCTTGCGCCGAGCTGAAATGGGCCAGATGAAACGTGTGATCACGATCGCCCAGAGGCAGCCCACGATGACCGCGACCACGCGGTGGACGACGATTTCCCAGATTGCAGGATCGACGCCGCCCTCGTCATCGTCGTCTTCGTCGTCTCTGACAGACAGCGAGTAGGCGTACAGGGCGCTGAGGTTATACGTCAGGAGAATGAAACGACCCATGGGTCCTTTGCCCTTGGCGTTGATGAGATAGAAACACCAGACAGACATGAGCCAGCCCAGGAAACCGAGAATCCAGGGGTTGGCTTCGCCGTCGTTGTTCGATATAAGCCACGCGAAGACGGCTGCCAGGGCGCCAATGACGGTGCCGCTAATGCGTTCGATTCCGGTGGTGTTGGAGGCTCCGATGGTCATTGAGCATACCACCATGTATGAAATCAGACCCCATTCGCCGCGCCAGTGGGTGAAGAAAGGTCGGGTTTCGGGAAGGTAGGCGGGGAGTGCGTACAAGGCCGCACCGACACCTACCTTCATCGCAAAGCGCACGTCATCTCGACGGAAGACGCTCATGGATTTGTAGATTGCTAGCGTCCAAGGTCTTTTCTGTGCGAATCGATTTGGGCCGTCGGCGAAAGTGTCTACGCGCTTGATGGATTCTGGGATGTTACTAGCAGGGTCAACTTCCGCTTGAGCTTGGAATGTACCTGGGAGAATCAGTTAGTGAAGTATGATCTGACAGACCGTGGACGGGTGCCTCACCGAAAATTCGAGGCTGCTCTTCAGGATCGTCGTCGCTGCGGCGCCAGAACATGAGCCAATACCAAGTTCTCCGTTTCGGCGACCTTTCAATCTCTGCGTGTAGTTCCTCAAGCAGATCCAAATAAGTCATAGCCTCTTCAGCCAGATCTAATAGCGAGAAACTAAAATGCCCGCAGCTAGCAGCGACTTCTTCGAGGTCGGCTAGCACTTCCATTGGTCGCTGGCCGTTAAAAGATTTGCTGCGATACAAAGTGGCAAGTGCTTCTTTGCGGGACTCGGTGTACAGGTCAATAGCTGATCTGAGGTTTGCCTGGAAGCGATCGTCGACCGCGACGGTTCCGTTTCGACCGAACTGCAACTCGTCGAGCATCTTTTGCAAAGTAAAGACAAGTGATTTTGCGGGCGGCCCGAGCTGGTCGATGAACGTCACAAACATGTCAGCTGGCGCGAGGAGATCGTTGTTCGGAGTGCTGCTCCCGCTTTGAGTTTTCCAAGCGGTATGCTTGAGAGACGTATGAGATTTTGATCTGGCAGGAGTGCTAGCTCCGTCCCAGGAAGCAGGAGTCCGCCCATCCGACTCTTCTGAATCTTCATTGATGACGTCCAGCATGTTCATCCGCGAGATCGATCCAGTTCGTGACTTGATAATCTCCACTGGAGATGTGGTTCCGTTTGACCAGGGAAATTGTGCCCTTCGCACTTCCGCCGTATGATCCACCGCCTTTCTCAAGATGGCGAATTGCGTGTATGCTGCGCTTCGGAGACCACCCAGATTTTGCGAGAGTCGACCAAGACATCTTACAAGCTTAGCTTCGATATGGTACTGCCGCTCCGAGCCCATGAGGTAGTGCTCCCGTTGCGCTTCAACCATATTCTTTTGCATAGAGCCTAGCGTGCTTTGATGATCTTTGGCGATTGCCTTGCCTGATGAAAATGAAATATTAGTCTCTGGGATATGAACATGTGAACCAGGCTTCGACGCAAACTCACCCTCACTGAGAATGTCCTCTTCACCAACAAGAAAAGCTCGAGTGATATTGACAAGAAGTTCGCTGAGTAGCCCGGTGCTCTTCACCAAATCCTTATGCAGCCGCCTGCGAGCTTTTACAGGCAGTACCACCATGTTGACCACGGTCGTAACGAAGATTCCCATAATGACCATGATCAGGATTTGCCTTACCCGATCTTCTGAGAAGGCGCCAGCTTGCACGGTGCCTTCCTTGACGAGCGTTGAGACACATGCCAGAGAAGCCAAAGAGCACGCAACGTTCACAAGAGGATGGCCAAAGAACTGTTTCGTCCATGCAATGAACCCAAGGCCGCCTCCGCAAAAGAAGAACAACACAATCATATGACCGACCTGGAGTAGATCTCTCTGGCCGAAGAACATGGATATGGCCATGCTGGTGAATGCTATGAAGGCAGCATAGCAGAATCCAATCAACGCAAGCACTACTCCCTCGTACATGCTTCCCACGGTGCGGGAAGGCGAAAACCAGACCGTCACACTGCAGACGATGTGTTTTGAATCTGCTTTGCCGATGAGAGAAGATATGGCGGGCACAAAGGTCGCCAGACTACCAAGAGCGTATGCGAGTGAGCATTTTAGAATGCCCTGTCCCGTTGACGATTTCGAGAATTCCCAGGCATCTTTAGCGTGGGAGCGAATTTGTTGCTTTGTTTTTTCTGTCCAGCTAGGTTGACCTGACTGTTGATCCTGACTCCGCGGCAACAGAGGCTGCGCCTCGCCAGAGGCCGAATCGTTCTGTCGACGAGACGCATTTCTGAGGGTGAAGACGCGCTTGATCCGCTCGCCTGTGGTTGGCGAAATGTATGTCGACTGAGGCGGGAGGCGACGAGGCCGCCGGTCACGGGGGGGTGCTGCAGTGGCCATACCAACAGCTCATATGCCCCCGAAGACTCGGTTGATGATCAATGAGCCCGACATGATTCCAGATTTTTGTTGTGGTATCGCGATTTCAAGATATCGGGTGGCAAGAAGGAGGCGGCTGTAGTGACACGCTGGCTTGCCTCAAGCTTGTTTTTCGTGGGGAAGCTCGCACAGCGCCTTACTTCATCAGTGCGTGTTGAGGCTTAGCATCTCTCCTCTTAACGTCTGTTTCGAGCCACCTTCTTAGGTGCCTTTACTCTTTGACAGCAAAACATACACCGGCATGGAGTGACAATCTCCTCGTATAGGCCGTTTCAGGTCGCGCAATCTCCAAACCCATCCGGGATGCTCATCGTACTGACGGATGACGAACATGATGGTCATCGGCCGCAAGCACTGTTTGTCTGGCGGGCGCAACATCCATCGAATGGGCAAGTAAGACAGATACATTGCCTTGCAACCTACCTCAGCAAGACTGCTCGCTTCAATTGTATGATGACCTTCGGCTCCGCCAAGCTAATGAGACTGAAAATGAAGTACCGACGTGCGTTTTGAAAAAGCATCGTCTTTGTATGCAATACCTAGCTGCATCGTCAAATATGTGGCCGAAGGTCTAGGCGGTTATTGTCACTCACTGCCCAACATTCATCCGGACCAACTACCTAATAAAAGCGTGGCTGGATGTCCTAATGCTTTGCAGCCCGTCTGAAGGATTCATTTGCATCCAGCTCACACTTGGCAGGCAGGGGTTCTCCCTTGGCCTCAGATCCTTCCGCATTATCTAGGCCACGGCTTTATTGAATGGAAACTTCAAAAGGGACTGTTCCCATCAACAACACATTCTCGGCGAGACAGGAAATATCTATGAAAAATTTACAACAAGATGTTCCAGATGTCTTCTTGAGTACTGCAAGCCGACAATGCACGCCCAGAAGCGGATTCAGGTATCTGCAATTGTTCAGACCCAGCCATATGCATGGTATATTACCCATCTCGCTTTGCATTAGTCTGATCAACGATGCGTAACACTCCAGACTTGTGAGCATCCAGGCGCAATAAACAACATCTAGGTTGTGTGCTTTGCGCATCCATCAAGCTTGCAGAACTCGAGACGCTGATGTTTGCACGAAAATCAGCTGCTTCGACCCCCACTTTGATAGGCAGCTCAATGATATCGTCTAAGTATAGAGGTCGACTTTGCCAGCCCAAAAAAGCTGCGTAAGCGCCATCATGCAAGATGCAAGCCACCCAAAGGGCAATCCACCAGTAAAGACTTCTTGACCGGACGCCTGTTTACTGACTAGTTGCTGTAGTCTCTTTCCAAGATACAGAGCGACCCGCTTTTTAGTAGCTGCGACAGCCTTGCCTGTCTCTCAATCTGCCTTGTGATTCATCCGTTCATTGCCGACGGGTTAGCAAGGATGAAGCGCTGATCGCTACAGCTTAGGGCTTATTATATGTACCTTACCAAAATCCAGTCATCGATGAATACACTACGTCTCGACACATTGCGCCTGGGAGGCTTGTTGCAATTCTGATGGCATTAGTTACATCAGCTGGCTGGTATGCCAACAGCAGCGGATCGGCGTCATTCACTGGCTGTCCAACAGCATGCCATCATGTCATGATGGAGGATCCTGCAATTGCTTTGTGGACTTCGGCGGATACCTCATTACCCGCTCTTCGGACGATCCAACTCATTGTTGACCCAAATCACAATACCACTTCGACGTCGATCTACTGCAATTCCAGTGCCTTGACGGCTTACTCATCTTTCAAGTTCACTGGGAATAATGTGCCGGCCTATACGGTTGACAGTGATTGCAATCTGGTTGCGAGGTTCTCTGGATATCGCGTTGATGGTACCCAGTCAGACATATCCATGCATGTACAGCCCGAGACATTCACAGCTCCCAGAAGTTCGCAATGCTAACGAGCGAATAGTACAATGACTGAGCCCACCGGTCAGTACGTCGAGTTCGGCACTGGATTTTTCGTGGCAAGCACTACTGCTACAACTGGCATCAATGGCAATCCATACTGCGCAGGTGGATACAACGTGGATCTCACAAAGCCAATCGGAATATACACGGGACCCATCACGACTACGTATCTTGTGGACACGAGGACCATCTCATGGAGCACGCTCCCGAACAACCGGCTCACTAGGATCACCCTCTTGGAGCCCACGTTACACACCTTCACAGACGCTGTGTGGATCATGCCAGATTTGAGCAAGTACGCTCCCGGCGTTGAGGAGCTTGAAAGATGTACGTATGTCATCACGGGTGGCTCGCCGAAAGCTCTTACCCCAGCGAGAGAGATCAAATTGCCAGCATCCACACTCCCATTGTCGCAACCATCGGCCGGACCGACTTCTACTAAACAAGTCTCTTCCGACTCCACCACAGCAAGACCGGTGACCAGCGATACAGTTTCATTACCTGTCAGTACACCTAGCGGACAGCACCCAGAGATTGAGCCTTCGACGGGTGGACAGCAACCGGATTCTTCTGAAGCTACATCAAGTCGGACTAGTGGTGCGGTCGTGGTACCTGTCACCACAACAGGCGACCGAGAATCTGATGAAGATGCATCGCCCACTAGCCGACCTTCAGATGAATCCGACGAGCAGCCTTCGTCGCCAGACGAGCCTCCATCTGACAATCCGCCAGCGACCGCGGATGCACCTGGCAGTCCTGGTAGCGAATCCGGATCACCAAGCGTTCGAGTAACCACCACCGAGGCGCAGAGCGTCCCAACTAGAGCTGCATCGGTCCCTGACAGTGATGACGGAGATACCGATTCTGATAGCGACCCTGACTCGCCAAGCGACCGCGTGACTACTGCGGAGACGGCGAGTGTCCCGACTCAAGGCGCACCGGCCCCTGAAAAGGATGATACAGATGCCGATTCTGACAACAATACGCCAAATCCTACTGAAGAAAACAACGACCTAACAAGAATTAGCACTGGAGATGCCAGCGTGCCACCTGAGTCGAACGACGTCGAATCTGGTACTGAGTCAGCCGATCCATTCGCCTCATTTATCGCCATTGGCGTCTCTGGCGAGGACCTTGATGTTTCCAATGAGCCAAACGCAGATGCACACGTCTTCAGTAGCGGGAACACCCTCGCCGTCGGCGAACCGGCAGTTGAAATATCTGGAACGACTTTCAGTGCACTGCCAACCGGGGTGCTGGCAGTGGCTAACGGACAGAGCACGACTATCAACGACGTCTCTGAAGCCATGCCTACGCCAAATTCACCAATCTCGGCGATTGAAAACGACAACGCGGCATACATACTTGAGGACGGTTCGGAGGTCACAGCAGAAGGCGAAGCAGTTGTTGTCTCTGAAACCACATACTCTGCTCTTCCATCCAACTCAGGAGTAATCGCGATAGCAGGTGGAAGCACATCTACGTTATCTAAACCAGCATCAGTGATTGATGGACATCGCTCGGATGCGTATGCAGTTGGAGAAAGTGCCACAATATCCGCAGGAGGATCAGCCGCTACACTCTCAGGTTCCACCTACTCGGCACTTCCTTCAGGTTCAGGCGTCCTCATCGCTGCTAGCGATGGAACGAAAACCCTAATGCGAACCGCGATTTCAGCTCAAGCCAGTAAGCCAGCTGACGTTTTCGTCATTGGTGGCAGCGCTACGATATCCGCTGGGGGCTCAGCTGTGGTCATCTCAGATACGACATACTCCGCCCTTCCTTCTAGTGCAGGTGTTGTGGTCGACGCAGGTGGTCAGTCGTCCACAATTGTACCAGGAGTGGGGCCGATGTCGAACGACACGAGCGGTACGGGTGTAGGTGACAATGTTGTGCCTTTTGAGGGCTCTGCCACAAGACCGAAACTGGGCCACGTGCTTCACTGGTCAATCATTGCCGCAGCTGTGCTGAATATCGTTTAAGTAGCGGCAAGCACTTTGCTTTTTCTTCGTCTATAATTTTTCCGTAGAAGACAATAATTCTTAATTCATTGTCGCAGTGATATCAAAGCCGTTGGTCAAAGTCTCTCTTTCTTGTGATGCAGACGAAATGCAGAGCATCTGCATATGAAGCGCTCAGGCACAGTAGCCACTCAGAAAACTAAATCTTATCTTATAACTGATACAAAGGTAGTACTACCACGCATAGTGCACTGAGGGCGTAGTTCTGGCTTGAAGAAAGCTATCTTCTCCTCCATCATTTTGTTGGACTTGGTCGTAGATATCAAATCGTGTAGTCTAGCACGTTAGGATCGTCAATCAAAATTTATCGATTAAAATGTATGCGAAATTTGGGGGAAAATGCGAAAATCAAACTTGCGAATTGCCAATCGAAATATTCAGACAAAGCATCCAAATGTCACATGCGAGTTCATGCCAACACCGCATCTGCATGAAGCGTTACACCAACCCGGAGGCTTGTGGTCTTGTCAAAACCACGCCCCCAAGCTTGATCAGGAAGGTGATAGGCTTCGTCAAGACAAGACATCGTGTGACCCCCTCCAACACCACAACCAGAAAAGGATTCACGTTATTCATAGCCTCAAACAAAACGATTGACATCGCTCCTGCTCGATTCTAGTCCTCCTGCGACCATCAATTGCCGCTCGGATTGATTGGACACGATATCGGTTCTGCTCTTGGCTCATCATTGCAGACTTGGCAATGCGACTACCGACGAGGGGAGAGGCGCGAGAGGTGATATATCGCTGGGCGCCAATTTTTCCCTTCGTATGCCTCCCATTAACGAGACCACCGACTATCATCTGTGGTCGCACTGGGGTCGGGCCAGTGAATGCCGCCACGGCGGCTTTGGCCGAATCAGGCAGTCGGTGCTCGCATATCAAAGGATGTCGCGGCGTACAAGAGGAACAGAGGACGCCACCTCGCGCTCAGCAAGCTACGTGCGCATCGCATCAACCTCACGATGTCTTCAGGCGCGGCTCTCGATATCGTAGACGCAGCTACTGCGGACTACCCTGCCATTGCAAAGGGGATGAAGAATGAGTCTGTCATTGAGAAGCAAGGTCCATTGTCTTCGACGTCCGAAGATGTTTTGGGACCCAATGGCGAGCAATACCCCACGGAAGAGGAGTTCAAGACTCTGCGACGCGTCTATGGCAAAGTCAACTGGGTGAGTCAAGGGCTTGGGATGTCAATCAAGCGAGAGCCTCGATGCTGACGTGCCATCATAGATGATCTACGTTATCGGTATAGTCGAAATGTGCGAACGCTTTGCCTACTATGGAACCACCGCTGTCTGTATGTAAAAGCCCAGGACTGTCACGTGTTGTGAGAAGATCATATGCCAACAGCGACAGTCGTCAACTTCATTCAGCAGCCTCTGCCCGACGCCGGTCCTTTCCCAGCTGCTGGTGCCGCTGGCACAGATGGTCAAGCGGGTGCTCTTGGTATGGGCCAACAAGCGTCTACCGGTCTCGTCCAGTTCAATCAGTTCTTCAGCTATGTGATGCCGATGGTTGGTACGTAAGAACCGTCTCCACTGACTAGTAGTGATCGTGCTAACTCCATACAGGCGGCTGGGTTGCCGACGAGTATTGGGGCAAGTTCAAGACCATCTACGTGGCCATCGGTCTCGCTACGATCGGTCACATCCTGATCATCATTGCCGCCATCCCCTCTGTCATAGCCAACCCCAATGGTGCACTGGGCTCCTTCATCATCGGTCTCATCCTCTTCGGCAGCGGAGTTGGCTTCTTCAAAGCCTGTATCTCCCCTCTCGTCGCCGAGCAGTACGAGCACAGCCATCCGAAAGCCTACATCCGGACCGAAGCAAGTGGTGAAAGAGTCATCGTCGACCCCGGAATCACCATCTCGCGAGTCTACATGCGATACTACCTGCTCATCAACATCGGCGCCCTGACCGGCCAAATTTCCATGGTCTTCGCCGAGAAGTATGTTGGCTTCTGGCTCTCGTATCTGCTGCCTACTATCCTATTCGTCTTCTGTCCGCTTCTGATGGTGGGCTTGAGCAAGCACTACGTCAAGAAGCCTCCGCAGGGAGATGTCCTTGTCAAGTCGTTCAAGGTGTATGGCCTGGCGATGCGTGGAAGGTGGTCGCTCAATCCAGTCCGCACATACAAGAACCTTTCGTCTCCGGACCTCTGGGATGGTGCCAAACCGAGCAACATCGCCAACAAGCCATCCTGGATGACCTTTGACGATGCGTGGGTGGACGAAGTGCGACGTGGTGTCAAAGCGTGTCAGGTCTTCCTTTGGCTGCCGATCTTTTGGCTCCCGTATGGACAGGTAAGTGATCGCTCTCTGTATAACTGGCCGAAACGTAACTGACCTCTTGACCAAAAGATGACCACGAACCTGGTCTCGCAAGCCGCGACCATGGAACTGGGCGGCGTGCCCAACGACGTCGTTCACAACCTGAACCCCTTCACCCTCATCATGTAGGCGAACGCGAAAAGCAGCCATCCAGAACAACGACCCAAGCTAACCAAACAACCCACGCAGCTTCATCCCCATCTTCGACAAGTTCTTCTACCCCTCCCTCACACGCATGGGATTCAACTTCACGCCCCTGAAAAAGATCCAAGCCGGCTTCGCCTGCGCCGCATTCAGCATGGTCGTCGCAGCCATCATCCAGCACTTCGTAAGCCCCATCCATCCCTACCCTGACACCACCCAGAAGCCATCCCTAACCCAAAAACCAGATCTACGAAAAATCTCCTTGCGGCCGAGGCGCCAGCGACTGCGACGCCGGCCCACCCAACCTAACAGTCTGGGCGCAAACGCCCGCCTACCTGCTCATCGCCTTCAGCGAAATCTTCGCCTCCATCACGGGCCTGGAATACGCGTACACCAAAGCGCCCAAAAACATGCGCGCGCTCGTCACGGGAGTGTTCTGGTTCACGCACGCGTTCAGCAGCGCGATCGCACAGGCCTTCGTGCCCCTCGCAACGGACCCGCTGCTGGTTTGGCTGTACGTGACGATCGCGATCATCACCTTCCTCGGCTGGGGGGCGTTTTGGTGGACGTTCAGAAGCCTGGATGCGGAGAATGATAAGTTGGATAAATTGCCTGAGGGGGGGTATTTGTCGGATAGGAATGCGTTGGCGGCGAAGACGGAGGAGGCGGAGGGGAGGGAGGGGGTGGAGAAGGTTTAGTTAGGGAGTGTGTTCGGTGGGAAGGGGGAGGGTGGTGGTGTCTGTTGTCGGTGTGGAAGATAGGTGATCGCCATTTGAAGAATGAAGAACTCTCGTTGTAACTTCTAGTTGTTTTGAAGTTCAAGAAATGTGCCACAATAAAAGAACTCCGAACTTCAAGCATGCAAAAATCCATTCTTTTCTTTTCATTCGAAAACAAATTGTCCGCTAGACGTTCTAATAAAATGATGAAGAATAATCGACTTGAGGCCGCCTTCGCCTCCTGGGCACAATAAAGGAATCCCGATTCACGACACTACTCTACAGCCCATGCTCAAGACCCCCACCCACCATCATGATAAAATCCCGCTTCCTCAAAACGCCAATCTCAGACCAGGCTTCCTAAGAAATGACCTTCTCCCTCAGCATACCGACAAACTGCGCACCGCTGACGCCCTGGTCAGCACGGTCCTCGACGAGCAGAGTCTGAGCCCAGAGTCTGAGGCTGGGCTCGCCGTCCTCGCGGATGAGGTAGAGAGGGGGGACAACGATGGAGCCGCAGCCCTTGCCGCGGTGGTCGCGGCTCTTCTCGACGACGGCGCGCACGCGCTCGTTCATCTCGGAGTCGATGACGGGCAGAGTGGTCTTGCCCTGCTTGAGCTGGTTCTTGTCCTCGGTGCCGAAGACGTCGGCGATGAGAGCGGGGACGGCGTCGCGGCCGAGCCAGAGGAATTGAGTCTGGCCGTCGTCGATGAGGTAGAGACCGTATGGGACAAGGTTGCCAGAGGAAAGGTTGAGGGCTGGTGGCATGACGATGGCGCCGGTCTGGGAGTCTGGAAGGCCGGCGTCGTCGGGCATGTCGTGCAACGAGTACAGGCGAGGGTAGATGTACTGAATCAGGAGAGGCAGGGGTAGGGTGGAGAGCAGGCAAAGAGCTGCTGAGCGGAGATCGGTAGGGATCTGAGCGGATTTGCGGAGACCAAGCTGCGAAAATGTCAGTACACATGGTAGGGATATGAAAAGATTGAAATATGCTTACGTTCTTCATGAGACCAAGGAAAAGCATGGGCAGGGCGCGCAGGTTGGCAGGGAACTGCAGGCCACCTCCGCCCATGTTGCCACCACCGAGCTCCTTTTTGTAAGTCTGCAAAAGCTCGATGATCTTGGCCTGAACCGCATCTCTGGCAGCGTCCAAACCAGAGCTCAATGCGCGCTCCACAGCCTTGTGAGAGAAGTAGTGAGTGATAGCCTGCTGGTCCGCGCTCGCGTACACCTCGGCCAAGTTCTGAGTGGTAGGAATGCTAAGCGTCAGAACGCGAATTCTGCGCTCGCCGTTGCAAGTGGTGTGCAAGACACCGACCTGCAGACATGCGAAAGCCTTAGTGACAGTCTCGTCAATGGCAATTTCGACAACGTATGCCTGGTCGCGAGGCATGGCCGGGAATGCGCAAAGGTCACTTGATCGGTTGAAGAAGTTGCCGTAGAAAGCGCTAGGCCGCAGACCAGTGGTTGTTCGCACACGGAGAACAGCTTCCAGGCCAATCTCAGAAGAAAGGTAGTCGCTGAACTCAGTTGCGAACTTGATGGCATCCTCGGTCCTGGCGGCGTTCCAGGCTGGGTAGAAGTAAGTCTGACCACCGGTGTATCTAGGCAAGTTGCTCAGACTTGCAACGTCTTGATACTGCGCACTGAACAGGAACATGTCGATAGACACCTGCGTCTTACTGCATTCAACAGCAAAGCTCTTGTAGAAGCTGTTCTGGGTCTGAAGAAGCGCGTTTTCCTTGGAGGTGCCCAGGAGCTTCTTGTCCTCGCGCATCTCGAGCTTGCCGTGGCCGACATTGGGGAGGCTGGCAGAGAGGCAGACAACCTTACCACCAACGTGGCTAATGAGCTTGTGGCCAGCTCTCAGCGCAGATCCCATAGCGGAACCGGCGTCTTGCGTGCTAGCGAACATGCTCTGAAGCTTGCCAAGGAAGTTTTCGATGTTGGCGCGGCACTCGGTGAGGTTGACGAGGAGATCCTCAGGAGTAGGAAGGTAAGGCTCTTCCAGATCGCTGACAACCAGCATCTTTGGATCGTTGTTCTCAGAGCCATCGCGGGGTATGCTGAAATAAGACAAGGAGCTGTCGACTGCCATGAATCCAAGTCTGGTCCTGCGGTCGGTGTTTGGTATCCTGTCCAAGCTCTCCAGAATGCATCTCGCAGCAGTCGCCAGCAGTCCGCTCGACACACCAGCAAAGCTGACGTCGAACAGAAACAAGTAAATTAGAGGCTGCGGAGCGCGAACCATGTACTCTTGAGGCGCAACGAATTCGCTCACGGAGTAGTTGAGCTCGGGACGCTGCCACCTGTCCACAGACTGCTGCTTCGCGCTGTCCCAGTCGAAACTTTGTGGAACGTCGTTCGTCAAGTTACACATGTTGCAGCGCCACCTATGCGAGTGATCCAAGAAACTTGCGAATGGGTTGATGTATGTCCTGCATCTTCTGCAACGCGCGATGACCTGATCGTATTGCACCGGCACATCGTCCTCCGCATCGTGAAGCGTGGCGTATGGCTGAATGATGAGCGCGAATGGAAGCTTGCTCTTTTTGAGAAGGGAGGAGGTCGTGGGCATGGCATTGAGGGTCGATCGAACGTATTTGGGAGGGCAGTTTGCGTGAGGAGAGGGAGTTACCGAGCTCTGTTTCATTGATTAGCATTGGGCGAAACAGCACATTCCGTTCATGTACATACGTTTGGCGGCAAGACAATAGGAGGCGGCGGCTGGTCCAAGTCGCTGACATGGAACGGCTGGCCCTGCATGCTGATATCGGTAGGAATCAACGGGTTCAGCCTTTGAGCGGCCTGCGGAACCTGCTGTGGCTGCGGCGTCGCTCCCTGTCCACCCATGCCCATTTGAGAGAACTGCTGGGTTACGCCTTGTACACCTGGAGCAACAGGCTGTTGGGGATAGCCGGTCTGAGGAGCCTCATAGCCCATAGGCTGGCCGTAAGCGGGTTGACCGTATGCCGCAGGCTGCTGAGCAGCTGCTGGATCGACGTAACCTGGCTGTCCGTATGCTGGCTGCTGGGGCATACCGTAGGCGGGCTGTTGTTGGGCAGGGTATCCGAATGCGCCTTGCGCGGGCGCGGTGCCTGGTGCTGCCGCCGCAGCCTGGCCTGCATTTGCACCGGATCCAAAATCGAAGGCCTGACCGGCGTATGCTCTCTTCTTCTTACCACCCGCTGCTGGCGCAGGAGTGG
>MSJI02000908.1:0-75411 GCA_001931905.2 Cladosporium sp. IMV 00045 | reverse complement strand
CTGGTCACTTTGTTTGCCAACATCCTGCAGAACCCACAAGATGCTCGCGCACGAAGCGACCTTAAGCTCATGTCCTCGGTGGTCAGCTTTCTGACCATGCTCGAGCGCGATGTCCAAGAATCAACCAGCCAGGTCCGACGCATGCTTTCTGTCTGCGCCGAGTTTGAGCGGATTGCCAAGGTTGTTCTTGACAAAGCAGAGCGTGACATGCGAGGCCGAGGGAAGAGAAAGCAGGCTGAACGCGAGCGGGAGAAGGATCGCATGAATGGTGCCATCACCGCTGAACTGGAGCGAGGAAAGACTTTGGAGCAGATTCAGGTCGAAACGCAGGCGGCCTACCGTCGTCCCATTCAGACATCGACTTTGCGTGCAACCATGTCACAACCCGGCAGCGCGAACGGTGGAAGCCCTGCCAGCTGGGGTGGCAGTCAGCCAGGGGGTACATACAACGGTCCAGGACAGCAGCACTTGCAAGATCCGCAAATGCAAGCAAACCCACAGACCAGTAGTGGACAGTGGAATCCGGCACCTTTCGCCATGCCCTCAGCCAGCAACAGCACGCCCAACCTATGCAACCCCGGGCAAGAGATGAATCCTCCACAACAACAGCAGCCCGGCGACATGAACAACGCGAACTTCTCCAATAACTTCAACACTCCCAACATGAACGATCCCCTGGCCGATTTCAACATGCCGAGCTACACGTCGCCCGAGGTCGGCGGCGGCGCCAACGGTTTCGGCGGATCGTTCCAGCAGCCCTTCGTGCCGCAGGATCTATGGCAGATGCCAATGACGCTCGAGTGGGATTGGGCCGAAGGACTGGGAATGGGCAGCTTCACACCTGGACCGCTGTTCAACGATCAAGACAGCTTTCTTGGGCAAACGGGTGTCGGTGGCATGTTTGCTGGTCCACACGATCAGGGCGGGCCGCCAAGTAACAATCAAGGTCAGGGGTAAGGAGTAATTGGGTCATGGGGCTAAATGGCTTGGGGATTTCTTCACGAGTGACTACGATGCGAACGATTGCGTAAAGGTGTTTGGGGATAAATGCGGTTCTTTGACCCAACCAGTGGGATTGGGATTGGGCTTATTCTTTCTTGGACAAGTATAGATTCAGGGATTGTATGATACGACAAGGTCCACTCCTCTTCTTGTATTCTTCCGACGCATGGATGTGTCTTCGTCATAGTCACATTCCTGGAAATCCTCAGGGATGTTCTATGCCATTCATTTGATCCTCTTCTATGCGAGGGACACAAGTGTGTGGAGAGCTGCAAGGGCGAGGGCGACAGGCGGGCCGAGCGAACAGACGGGCCAACCCGTCCCTGCTCCACACCTGCTGGCTGGAGCCTGGGAGGTGTGTGGGCAGCTGGGAATTCGCAGCAGCAGCAGCAGCAGCAGCGAGCGTATGGGTGGATGGCCTCTTGTGTCTCGCCTGCCGTTTCAATTTATTGACACCGCTACCCATTGCTCCCTCCCCACCCTCGCGCAACCTCCCACCTCTCTCCTCCCTCCCTCTCGCTCTTCCTCTCCCTCTCTCCCTCTCTCCCTCTCTCCCTCTCTCTCTCTCTCTCCTCCCTTCACCTCTCCTCTCTTCTGACACCACCACCACCTCCGCCCTTCTTCCACCCGCCCATGCTGATCCGCCCGCCGTAATCCTCTCTTCACCCGTCACACCCCACGCCAACACCTCTCCGCACTCCTCCTCCCGCCCGCCGCTCCTCGCCACCTTTCGCGAACCCTTTCCACCACCCGTATGCTCTCGTGCCCCACTTCCCCAACAGCTTCGCGCGCGCGCGCCATGACTGACACCACATAGCTTATCCTCCACCCACGGCCACCTCTTTCGACCACCACACCTACTCTCATCCAACTCTCACCTAACCTCCACCCTCAACTCCAACCATGTCTTCCGAGGACGTTCAATCCCCGCCCGTCGACGGCGGCATCGACAACATGGCCGACCAGTTCTCTGGCCTCAACACCGACGGCTCCGAGCACCCGCGCACCGAGGAAGAGTACAACCAGGCTCAGCTCACTCTTCGCGCCGTTGTCACCTCCAAGGAAGCCGGTGTCATCATCGGCAAGGCTGGCCAGAACGTCGCCGACCTTCGCGACAAGACTGGTGTCCGCGCTGGCGTTAGCAAGGTCGTGCCGGGCGTTCACGACCGCGTCCTCACCGTCACTGGATCTCTCATTGCCATCGCCGATGCCTACGGTCTCGTCGCCGACTGCCTGGTCAAGGGCGCACCGCAGATGGGCATGGGCGGTGTAGTTGCCAACCCTAACACTCACCGTAAGCTTGCCATTGCAGCATTATTTTAGCAAGCACGCATTCACTGACCAACATCTCAGCCGTCCGCCTCCTCATCTCGCACAACCAAATGGGCACTATCATTGGCCGCCAGGGCGCGAAGATCAAGCAAATCCAGGACGGCTCCGGCGTCCGCATGGTCGCGCAAAAGGAGATGCTTCCCCAGTCCACTGAGCGCATTGTCGAGGTGCAGGGTACCCCGGATGGCGTTCAGAAAGCTGTTTGGGAGATCGGCAAGTGCCTTGTCGACGACGAGCAGCGTGGCTACGGCACCGTCCTCTACAGCCCTTCGGTTCGTGTTCAGGGCGGCAGCGTCGCTGCCCCGACCAACGGCTCCGGTTACGGCGCTCCTCGCAGCTTCAACCGCACCGGCAACGGCGCCGACTTCACCGCATCCTCGCCTCCCTCGTACCCTGCTCGTGCCGATGTTGGTTCCAGCGGTCTTGGATCTCCCACTGTCGAGGAGGGTGAGGGCATTCAGACCCAGAACATCTCGATCCCTGCCGACATGGTTGGTTGCATCATCGGTCGCGGTGGCAGCAAGATCAGCGAGATTCGCAAGTCCTCTGGCGCTCGCATCAGCATCGCCAAGGCTCCCCATGACGAGACTGGAGAGCGCATGTTCACCATCACCGGCGGTCCTAGCGCCAACGAGAAGGCGCTGTACCTACTCTACGAGAACCTGGAAGCTGAGAAGATGCGCCGTAGCCAGATCCCCGAGGCAACCGCATAGGCTGTTGGCACCTTCTTCTGATCGCCTCCGTTCTGCTGGAGTATGAATTTATCGCCGGAGACGGATTTGCAGTCCGCTTCCCTCGAGCGCATTCATACGAAAGTGGCTCTCTCCAAACGTCGACTTTCAACCCTTTTTCAACACTGGCACCTTTTCGTGACGCCTAATGATTATGACAAAATGCATGCTTCGACGAGATACTTCCGAGCAAGTCGAATTCTTCACCAGCCTCTCCGAGACGTCTTACCCTCTTCCCTCTCAACCCCCAACAACCGATTATGACTGGAATTACCAAAAAAGCTGGTAGCGAAGCTGAGCTGCTGGAATTTATTGCTTTTGGCGCTGGGTGGCTTCCGCCCACTGTCTCAAACGGCATTGTGTTCTCTGTGTGTTATTCTGGTTCTTTGGCTTCCGCTTTGCCTGGGCGAAGAGAACGTGGCTTTGCATAGCACTATACCATTTTATCTTGCTTCTTTTTTCTTTTTCGATGGGGAAAAATTGTGCGGCGAAAGGGAAAGGCGAAGCGACATGTGTAAAGCGCTTGTTTCTAACTTTTTATGGGTTTGCTCTTGCTTTCAATTTTCACTTTCCAGCTTCCTTTATTCTATCCCAATATGAGGCTTCTTTTACTTCTACTATCAAGGTCAGATATGGCATGAAATCGAATTTCCTCGGCGAACGAAGGGGTTTCTCTCCGTTTGGATGAGGGGTCGTGGAATTTAAAAGGAATCATGAACTCATTTGCAATTCACACAATCGATCGACCTTGCATGATTACCTTATGAGGCAGCAGTGTATTTTCATGAGATGAGTGTGTTTCGTGCACTTCATCTTCTTTTGAGCTTGTTGGGCTGGCATCTCGCTTGGTTCGATTGATGCATTCTTGTTTCTTTGGTACGCTACTGCTGTGCGAAATGCACGGTCACCCAGCACCACCCAGCGCATTTCGACGGAGCTACCGCGATGTTATGTAAACACGCGACGCATTTGCAGAAGTTGATGATGATCAAAACAAACAAAAGACACGAGAGCAAAGCCATCCTTGTACGGTTTTGGCAAAGCCCGCCTTGCCGCCGGATTCTAAATAAATCAGTGCGCATTTACCCAACCGTGGGAGCAGGTGGAGTTTAGTGACTTGTTTTCCCATGTGAAGAAAGGAACCTTTTGGGACTTCATGTTTTGCCGTACCATGGCTTCGCACTCGCTTGCTCGCTTCTTTTTGCTTGGCTCTTCTTTTTTTGGCTCTCTCCTTTCACGACGTTTCCATGTTTCTGTTACACTATCCTACCAAGTCTTCACTTCTTGCGGGCGTTTCTATCCGTGGATGAAATGGCACCCCTTGTCATTCTCGCCGTCACTGACGTAACGCGTCCTGACCTTTTCCACTGGGTCGAATCTGACGATCGTTCGCCATCTTCTGGTACCTGATGATCACTTCACGTGTCCGGCTTACCACACGCCGTCGGTTTCTTTGCAAAAGGCTCTTTATACATACTTTCAATGCTCCCAATCCCCCCACCCGTGGCACCCCGTCCGTCCGGTTGTTCGGATTTGGCGCTTTCGGTGGCCGTCCACCTTGCATCGCCGGCTTAGCGTACATAGGGTGTGGCGTCTGGCCGCACCGCGCGCTTCTCTCCCATCGGTATTTCTGCATCTGCTTTTGAACCTACCCACTGATGTTCTACGGTAAGCTTATTCGCTCGCGCGCGCGCCTTGCGTGTGGAGTATAGGATTTGATTGCGGTGGCGCGCCCCCCGTATCTTTTCGTTGTGCGGGCGCTTCACTAAATCCACCATCCACTTCCAAACGCACCCACGGATCTTGCAGAAACCGTTTTACGCCCGCCCTTTTCCTCTCCACCACCACCCAGTCTTTGACATGTCGTGGGGGAGTGGAAGGTGGCTCGTTCGCTCTTTTTGCGAACTGCTCATTTGATCAGATTCGCGGACGCTAGTGGGTGTCTGCAGATGGGAGTGTTTCTTGGTTCGGAGGGAGGAGGCGGTGCCATTGTTGTGTGCTTTCTTCAGGACTTCTGCTGTGGTACGTTGTGGGCTTCTATTCACTTTGGGAGTTGGGTCCCGTTCGGAACTGGTGTAGGGATGGGCTTAGTTGGTTTGAGGTTTGTGTGGTTTGTTTATTTGTTTGGTTCTTGATCTTTTTTTCGGAAAGGTGGGTTCGTAGGTCCTCCGCTACCACTCATTCTCCCCGTACCGCCTCACACAGCGCCTCATGTCATTGCTCGACAATCTTCGAACAGATGGACTGTCCGTATCGCTTTCTCCCTTGCGACCATGGTCTTTGCACAACCACCCAGCTACTTGTCGTCCTGTTCGCTCTTGTATTTCGCCCTACACGCCCCACAAACCACCAATTTACAATCCCTACACTCGAAAGCCTGAAGTGGCCTGCTGTTCTGCTCGTCATCCTCGCCGCTCGTCTTCAGATGAGCATGTTTGCCCGTCCTCCTGCGCTTACGCTTGGACTCCTCGGATGCTGCTTGGACCTTCGTGAAGCAGCGGTTGCATTCCATCAAGTCGAAATCGCCGACGCGGCAGCCGTCAGACTCGAGTCCAGACAATCTCCGGAACTTGTCGAACCGGTGCATACAAGACCACACCTGCACGCTGTCGGCCTCCTCGGGCTCAGGGCCAAAGTCGCCGTTCATGCCCCACCGTAACTCGCCTCCTGCGTCGAGGTCGATGGAAGTAGAGCCATTGGAGGAGTTGGTTTCGTTTGACAAAGCTGGGCGTGGAATGCTCTCGCTGTGCCGGCGAATGGAGGTAGAGCCAATGGGGAAGTTGGAGTCTTTGGTTTCGTTCGAGGGAGCTGGGCGCGGAATGTTCTGGATGTGCCGGCGAATGGAAGAGAACACTTCGTCGACAATTTGCTGGGTGTATTCGGTCGTGAGGATTTCATTCGTGAGAACTGGGACTGTGAGAGGTGGGCGTGGCGGCAGTGTGAGACCATTCGAAATGCTTCCAGCGTTGTCGGTCTTTTCTGGGTGACCCGGTTGGCCCTGATCCTGTCTCGATTCTTGCATACCATCGTTGGTCGTCGTCTTGGTATCGTTGCCCTGACCGATCTCATCATTGCTTTCGCTGTCTGCACTTTCGCTGTCGTCCTCGCGATCATCGCTGGTCTGACTCTCGCTGTCTTCGCCTTCGTCACTCTCTTGATCAGCCCCACAAGACCCATCACACTGATCAATGGACATGAGACAGACGTAACAGAAATGCGCGCCGCAGAGACAGGCCATTTCGGAGCAGCCGTACATCTTCCTAACAGCTCGACGGCAGCGAGGGCACTGTTTGATCTTGAACTTGGCCAGCATGGCCTCATCCTCCTTCTTCGCTAACGTGTCGCAGGAGCCCTGGTGTGCAATCTGGTGACAGCTTTTGCAGACGTTCGACTCGCACGCCGGGCAGGGGAAGCTCGTTGGACGAGAGTCGCTCGATTCAGAAGCCTGCATGTGTCTCTCAGGGATGAAGGCCGAGCAAGTCGGCACCGGGCAGTAGACCCTGTCCTTCGTGAGCCATTCCTCAAAGGCAGCACGGTACTTGTCAGCGAATTCTTTTTCCAAGCGACCGAGAATGGTGTGCAGTTGAATGATGCCGTGACAGGTGGGTGGCGAGAAGCCGCCTTTCTGATCGATGGCGCTGCGAAAACTCGACTCGAGACAGAGTGCGCACCAGGTGTTTGTGCACGCTCGACAAGGTCGTGTTAGCTGGTCGGTGTCGTGAGCCTCCCAGCAGATGACGCATGTCTTCTTGGTCTTGTTTTGAGAGTCCGCCGGTGTCGCCGCCGTCGACGGTGCGAGGGGCCCGGCCATGCTGGAAGGATAGGTGCCGTCGAGGTTGAAGTTGTGGTGTAATGAAGGCAAGGTTTTTTGTATGGCGAGAAGAGAAAGATTCGTCTCGCGTGCTTTTATTTGGCAGGTGCATTCACTGAGAGTCGCTCGGTGAGCTGGTTGAAGAAGGAGCAATCAAGTGAACGACACAGGAAGATCCAAGCTGATTTCGTAGACTCGCCGGACGATTTCATCATTCGCAGAAGGCTCTTTTCACTTCTGGAAACGATTCAACCTATCACATGTGGGCGTGTGAGTGCGCCATATCTTCAGGTCTTATTCGTGTGGCGTCGGCTCCCTTACTCTCACATTGTTTTCGTTCGTACATGTTTTGGGAAGGCTTTGGTTTCAAATGCTTCTTGAAGTATATGCGAATGGGAATATTGTTTGAACATGTTCATACTCTACTGTCGCCCACAGATCAATCGTGGTATGTCAACAATTGGATTGTGAGACACACAATCAATCAGTATTTATACTCACAATGCCCTCTTGCAGGTTTGTGTATTCCACCAGCTCGCCCCACTTTCGTGTGCCACTGCTTCCGACCTGGCTGCAAACCGAGCTATTTACAACAGCATCTGTCATGGCTACCTGAGCAACAGTATTACACCTGATCGAAAGACATTCGCATCATCATCCAAACGCGACAGGCAGAGTGCTTGACACGTTTCCTCCTACTAGACGTAGCATTGCATCCAATCGCCTAGTTCAGTAAACCTTACCGTAAACTCAAAGTCAAGCTTCAAAGCAACGCGATTGGCCCCACACCAGCTCGACTCACGCCCTTCTTTATGACTAGGTAAGTACCTAAGTAATGACAAAGCTGTTGTTATAAGAGAACCCTCACCTCACTCCAATCGTCACAAAAATACCAAACAAGAAAATAGAATCAGATCTCCCAACCCCATCAAAATCCAAAACCCCCCACAGGACGAATCCCTCAACCCGACCTTACGAGAAAGAAATCATGCCATCTCCCACCCCCCAAATCGACCACATAATCATCCTCGTGCCTTACGCCTACATCACCACCCCGCCCGCCTGGATCACCTCGACCTTCACCCTCTCCCCCGGCGGCCAGCACGCGGACGGCAAGACGGAAAACCGTCTGATCCTCCTCGCGGACGGATCGTACATCGAACTCATCGCTTTCATCGACGACGACCCGGCCCGGCGCGCGGGCCACTGGTGGGACAAACCGTACGGGATCGTCGACTGGGCGTTGACGAACACGGAGGACGAAGCGCCGGATGTGCAGGGGATTAATGAGCGCTTGGAGAGGGTGGGTTCGAAGGTGAGGTATCAGGAGCCGATCAGGGGAGGGAGGACGAGGCCGGATGGCGTGCAGATGGATTGGAGGGTGACGTTTCCGCAGGGCGTGAGGAGGGGGTTCGTGCCGTTTTGGTGCCATGATGTTACGGAGAGGGAGAGGAGGGTTCCTTCCTCTAGGGAGGAGGCGGTCAGGCATCCTTGTGGTGCGAAGGGGGTGGCGGGGGTGAAAGTTGGGGTGGAGAAGGGGAGGGTGCGGGCGGTGAGGGATGCGGTGGGAGCTATTGTGGGCGACGAGCAGGAGGGGAAGGTCGGGCTCGGAGCGCCGAGGGCGGTGGAAGGGTTGAGAGAGCCTTGGGTGCTGGTGGAGCCGGCCACGGGAGAGGAGGGGAGCGAGGCGCTGAAGCTCGAGTTGGTGTTGCAGGTCCCTTCGGGCCAGGATGCTCCGCGTGACAAACGCCAGCGGGTGGGCGAGGGCGAGGTAGCGATCCTGTTTGAGAAAGTTTGAGGGGCAAATATGAAGAGGATGATGTTGGAGGAGGAGTTGCTTGTCAAACTCTCGGGTCGATGGGGTGTGTCACCATGCTGGTACATCGTTGGAAGGGATCTGGTGTTTTCGATAAACTCCTCAGGCGTCAGGGTAGCATTCCAGAGGCAAAGAAGCTGTACGATGGGCGATTCACTGTCTGTCAGACAAGGGCAAAATGGAAAAAAGAGACCGTTACATGCAGCATCCGAATCTGGTTTGTGCCACAACGTTCTGTCAAACCGAACCGCCCTTGACATTGCCGGAAGGGAACCCTGCATGGGTTCACTCTAGCGCTGCGATGGCTGCTGCGCGACACAGACAGAGGCGCGCCGCCTCCCCTGTGGTGCTGTCAAGACGAATTTTGATCCACTGTGGCGGCCGTCACACGATCTCCTTCCGGCATTCGAGACGCTGCACGACGGCAAGCCGACAGGCCAGATGTGTGGCAGGTGACAGCTGCACGGCGACATCATGGGGCGGGCGCGGCTTGTGATTGTTGTGTTTGGAGGTCTTGGAAGAGTCTGTGCCGCAAGCAAGTAGGAAGTGAGTTTGTTGCTCAAGTTAAGGTACGTATGTGTGCTAAGACGCGAAGAAAGCACGAAAGCATGAAAACAGTAGTGAGGAGCGCAAGCGTTGAAATCCAAATCTTTTCCCAGTCTTTGATTTTCCAGTACACGAAAAAAGAAACTGCAGGTCTTGGGTATCTGATTAAAGCGAGAGGAAAAGGAAAAAAAAAAAGTCAAGCCCAAAGGGTGGTAGTATAACCCCGGAAGGAAAGTTGAAAATGAACCCGCGCTGTGTTCCAGATGCCGTTCGCTTCTTTCATTACGTCGTTGCGGCGCCCTGCGCGCACATTGACAAGAAGCGAGCGGCGGCGCGTGTTTGCGAAGAAGCGAAGGTGAGAAAAAGAAAGATAAGAATAAACCCGCAGTATTCCCCTGTGTCAGACGGTATGAAATATCGTCGACGACGCCTGATATCCCAATTCAGCCATCCCGGTCAAACCCAAGGCCGAGACCAGAACGCCAAATTGCAGAAAAGTATGCCCAAGTAGTAGTTGTACAGCTGTGATGATGATGGAGTTGTTCCCGATGAGGCAGATTGCTCTGCCGGTGCCGTTGTGATTTGTTGGAAAAAGAAATCCAAGAACCCTTGGTGTCGCCACCAGTATACCCCAGTCTTTTTTTGTGAAGCCTGAAAACGCCGATGCCGGAGGAAAAGTGGGTGCGGTGCTGCGAGCTTCCCGGTCGCTTTTTGTAGTAAAGGAGTGTGTGTACCGCAAGTGTCGGAGTCGATTGCTTGGTTGCGATACAGTGGACCGGGCAGGCAGACTGAATGATGTCGCTAAGAACGCTGGACGAGATATTATGCAAAGCCAGAAGGAAAAGATTTAAAAATCGATAGTCGAAAAAAAGGATGTCCGAGAAAGCGAGTGTGGGTGTTGCCAGAAGTTGCAGTCAGAGTGTGCTTGTGATGGTGAAGTGCAGCTGGGATGGTGTTAGTTTTGGCTTTCGGCAATCGGTAGACGGGCTTGCAAGCCCCAGGGTGTTGTGGGTACGTACAGCAAAGCCGCGATGGAGGAGGCAGCTTCACCAAGCATTGACACAATTCTCAAGACAACGTGTGTGGAGTTTTGCGAAGTGCTTCGAAATGCAAGCAGCGATGCAAAATCCGCGCGCAGGCTGCGCGACGAAAAGAATTCGACGGCAGCTGATTGATTTATCGTCTCTTTGGAGGCGGCTTGGGCTTGGGAGTGCCAGTGGTGTCGTATGCGCCGCGGCCCATGATCATGTCGGTTTCGGTGGACTCCCGGGTGATCATTGTGAAAGAAGTGTGAGGGAACTGGAGACGGGAGTCAGTATATATGGAGCCAAGGGGTTGTATGGCGGAATGCAAGTCGCACAAGGGTTGACTCACCTGTAGCAAGGGCAGAGTTGTTCCGGGGTTGGGCAAACAGACAGCCTGCGTGGGACAAACAGGACTGAAGATATCTGGGTCGTGTGCGATGAGCTGGTTTGGCGCTGGAATGCGGCGCGGAAAAAATAGGGCGGCGCCTCGTGCGATGGGCCTGCGGAGTGCAAAGGAGTGTGAAGGCGGCGAATGGCGCGCGCGGTGACGAAGAAGCGATGCGATTAGACTGCGTACGGGCAGTGCCTGTGGGGTGTCTGCGTGGATTGCTGGGAACACGATGGTGAACGAGGCGAAAATAAGAGACCGGCTGAGGCGAGAGGAGGTGGTATTGGTGGAGAGTGGTGGTGGTGGTGGTGGAGGAGGGGAGGTGGGTTAGGAGAGGAAGACGGAGAGACGACGGGCTGGAATGAAAGAAGGAAGGACTAGAAAGCGAAGGAAAAGAAGGACGGTTTGGGAGGTATATACTCCGTGATCCAAGCATAGGGACATGAGAGCCGCGAGAGGGCGATGATGGCACGGGTATTTTTTTGGCGCACTTGCAATCTGCCAGAGCGCGCGCGGACACGACCCCTGGACAAGCGAGAGAGACAACAATTTGCTCTGGCTCTTGCTAACCTTGAGCGCAGGCGTCGGGCGTCTACGTCAGTGCGCGCGCACACGGGTGGTTTGTTTCGACGGGGAAGCAGAGCCGCTAGAGGCTACATGTGAAACCAGCCCCCCCTTTCATCTGTCCTTCGGCCCTGCGCCCATGATTTTCTGATGCGAGCAGCACCAGAGCATCCAAGCGCTGACTGACGGCGCTCCCTCCTCCCTGGATGGAGCCTGCGAGCCGGGGCGATCGAAACGCTAGGCGATGCAGCCCACGCCGCCGGATTGCGCTAATGCAGGAACGCCTTCTACCGCCCGGCATCGAAGGAAAAAGAGAGAGCTGTTGCTGTCACACACCAGCCTAGCCTGTAGGTGCGCTTGATATATTCATATACCTGGTTGCTGGTGGTGTGGGTTGTGCTGGCCGGCCGGCTGGCTGACGGGCTTCCTGCCTGGCTCCCTGGCATGCCGGCATATCATTAGTCGCCTCGCATCCCCGGGACTGCCTGATTGCAGCCAGCCTGCGTGGCGGGTCCTGTCCGTCCGATCTGTCACCAACGGTGCTGCATATGTAAAGTACTGTATGCAGGTGTGTGTGCCAGGTTGGAGGGCCACCTGCATGCACATGCTGCAGGAGATCCTTCGGCACCCCAGGACCACCTGCAAACCGTACTGCATCTAGCTACCGCCTCTCCGACCCAAGGTAGGCTGTCCGTCATATAGCGTGTATATACCTACGTAAAGTAAGATCTGGTCTCTCTCTCTCTAATCACCCCATACTACACTACTGTCAATCTGTCTGTCTATGCATCTCGCATGCATATCAGCAACCGCCCTTTCAAAACCTACACCCTCCGCCACTCGCGACAATCAATAATTCAATACAGTCAAGACACCCGGCACAAACAGGATTTTCACCCTGTGCGCGGTGGTGTGTCATGGACTCATGGACGGCATCCATCCAATTTGCCAAACGAGCCCGGACGTTGCAACCAAACCGCGGCTGGCGCTTCCGTGGCCAAGGGTGTGAGGGTGCGACTCAAGGCAATCGCCGAACCTCTCCTGCGAAGCTGCTTCATACCGCGCTAGAAGGCCGCCAGAAAGAGCAAAATCCGTCGCGCTCCACGGCCTCATGGTCGGAGTAGTCTGTGCAAGGCGTGCGTGGTCTGCCTTCTTGTCAGCATCCCTCGAGCCCTGCCACAATCTTCCAACCCAGGCATCTGTGCTGATGAGTCCGGTCGTCGGCCCATGTCTCCCACAGATCGTCGTGCCTCGTGTTGTTGCGATCCCTGGACCTTCCTGGCCATGCTCGCCCTGGCCCCCGTCATCTGGCATCGTCTGGCTCGTCGCTCGCTTCCCGCGTCCCGGAATTGCCATCGTCTGCCCTGCCCTTGCTCGACCTTCGAGAAGCTTTCTGATTCCTGCTCGCCATCCCTACCGCGCGCCACGCACGCGACCCGTCAATCCTTACAGCCGCGAAACGCCCTGCGCCCATGACACTGCTCGTCTCGACCAGACCACACTGCGGCCGTCCTCTGTAACATGCCACGTTTACTCTTCCCCATTGGAAGAACGCGAAGGAAAAAAAAATTCTGCTCCCACGGTACTTGCGTGCATGGTGCAAACCCGGGGCTGCTGGCTCTGCTATGTGGCTTTGCTCTCAATCCGGGAGTTGTTGAGCCTGCACCGACCCGTCGGCCACAAGGCTGGCTGCAGATGAGGGAGGGCAAGTACGGGCGAAAGCACGCGAACACCTCAAACCGCGTGCCGAAACGCTCAAACAAATCTCTCTCCCTTCCCTCTTTCCCAAACGGGCTATGCGCGGCACCAAACAGAACACGTCTTGTCAGGATCGTCGCGCCTCGCCATTTGCCATGTGTTTTCCATTTAGCCCTGTAAGATCTCGCCTCGCTATCGTGCCTCTTTCGGTGCAAATCCTCGTAGAACCCCCAGTCAGAATCTAGAAAAAAGACGAAACGAAACCCCAACCCCAGCACCGACCAGCCTGGCTACATCAGAAGAGATAGAACGACCGGACAACTGGTCTTTTTCGGCTTGCCTGCCCTGCCGTTGCCTGTCCTTACACGTCACTTGTGACATCTTCCTTTCTAGAAGATGGTCTGTCCTTCTTCCCAATCGAGAAATCAGACCACCCGTCTCCAGCATCCGTATCAAAAAATTCAGAGAGAAAAAAACCAAATCAATTTGATACCCAATTGAGATCGACCCTTTCCTCCGTGTCTACCCTGTTCCACCATACCTCACCAGTCAGTTCCATGAATAGGGCAGAGTATAAAACGTAGAAACCGCGATTCAACAACAATAACAATCATGGTGATAAACCCAAACAGCCATTCCCAGTCAGTCAGCCATGCATATACAGCATGCATGCAAGACGCAACGCAACGCCCAAACCCTTCCCGCGGCTCGCGGATGCAATCGTCCGCCCAACCCGCGCTCCTGGAGCGGACCAAGCAACCCGCATGCGATGCTGGGTTTCTTGTGGTCCCACCGCATCTGTCTACCCATCCGCAGCGCTGCTTGTTTACCCAGCGAGCCGGCCTGCGCGCCGGTGCAGTAGCGCGACCGGGCGTTTGTTTTTCTTTTCCTTTCTCAACGGCCGTACATGCATGCATCCATCCATGCGGGAAGGGAGACCAACGCACAGCACAGCAGGCACACGGCAGAGGTGTTCGCAGGAAAAGAGGCTTGCAGCTGTGGCTGGCTGAACTGTTGCGAGTTCCGATGCGGGTTGTGGGCCGCGGATGGTTTGCCGGCGCGGGTTTGTTCTGCTGTGAAACGTGGGCAGATTTGACTAGTAGTCGCCTGAAAATCCTACCTACCACTATTATTACTGCTACCTTTCTCACCCACACGCGCACACCCAAGGGTTCGAAAAGAGGGACTCATGGACGGGCAAGCAATCGGGCCTGCGTTTCCCAATGCGATTCGTGTTTGGTCCGGGGCGCGCGGGAGGGATGGGCGGCGCTTGGTCGTTCGTCAACGTGGCCACCCTGTAACAGATACTACCTTGCTGTGTATGTATGTGCGTTTCGCAGGCGAGTAAGAAATTGACGTGGCAGATCGTCCATTCAACCGGTCTGTGATCTGCTGGCTGGCAGTCCCTTTGCATTCGTCTTTGCTACCTGAATGACAGGAAACGGCGCCTTGAGATCGCATTTGCGGCAGCCATCACATTATTCGCCTGACAACTATAAACATATCGGAGTGATTGATCGATTACACGTATAGCATTTTGCCGAAACGGGCGATCTCATCAACCCAGCCTTTTCCGCAACCTTGCTCTCATCCCTCAACAGCAGCTTCGTTTGCCTCGGCAAGGAACGAGAGCAAAGACAAAACGCCTCGTCAATTCCACCAACCCAATCCTTCGACCACCCATGATCCTTGCGCGGAACAAACGACCCGCACATCTTGTCCCCTGCTCTCGCTTGCTGGCGGATGATGACGGCAGGAATCCCCTTGCTGACGAACGGAGAAAATGTACGAACGGTATGGAACATCTCACGCGCGACAAGGATTGTATGCGAACATGAAAGCAAAGGGTAAACCCTGGCGGATTTTAGGCGTCGCATGGCGAGAGTTAAGACGGGATGGACGATCAAACAGTAGCGGGCCCAAGCGAGAATTACCATCAACGCACAAATCTAGAGAAGCAGCAAAAGTAATATCGCAAATAATCCGGACGAAGTCGATCCATTCCAGCCCGCCATAAGGCCATCAGACCGCGCCTTCGTCTCGTTCCCGTTCTTTCCCCATTTCGCCATCTTATAACACCTCGAATAATGCACCCCTAGCCCAGGGTTAGGAGTCCCAAAAAGCACCCGCGGCCCGGCTTTCAACCTTCGGGCCGTGAGTCGCGGTCGCGCGCCGCGTGGGCCGACAAAGGCAAAATTCCTTGCCTGGTTCGCTTGGTACTACTGAGGTACCTACTCCTTGGTTACGATGGTAATAATCCGAACAGCCTAGGATGAGATTCCTCGGGAGAGGCCAGTGGCGTGCGTCAGCAGCAGCAGCGTTCAGGAAAGTGATACGTGACAGCCGAACGACATAACGCCTCTTTCCCATTCCCAAGCCCCAGCCCTCTGGGCCGAACGGTTTGCTCACCCTCACCACCGTCTTCCGTGCGGACGTGTTCGGTCGGTTTGTCGGTTCGGGGAGGCCAGACGCCCGTTCGATCTGTCGTTCGTTGCGTTGCAGGATGAAGCACGCTTTTGTCTGTCTGTCTCAAATCTCACGTTCCCGCGCTATTGGGAGGAAAAGGCCAACGCGCCACCCAAACCAGAAAAGCAAATCTGACGGTTTCCCGGCCGAACGGGTTCCGGACGTTGATGGTGATGCGTTCCTTTTTGAAGATCGTACGACCCAGGCACGGTTTCTTGGTAGACTTTCTGTTCGACTCCCCGGTGGTTGGGCTGAAAAGTCTATCTCGCGTCTTGTGTTCTGCGTTCGTCTTCGCGTCGATGGATGTTTCCCTTTGAGACACATCATTCCACCGTGCTGGGATGCGACAATATTGCAATGCAATGGCCATGAAGGGGCGGGCGAGGCAGGTTGGGGAGAGTGAGAGACGTTGCGGTACTCGCGTTGGCTTGACAGGGTTGTTGCTACTGTTGCGGGTGATGTTGCCGACGATGTGGTGTCGCGTGCGTTGTCTCGTGTTGACCTTGTGTCTCTCAATTCCATTTTCTCAATGCGTGAATGCATGAGTCTCGTTGGGAGCATCAACGTTACCGAGCCATCTGCGAGAAAACTGAGATACACACCGCATCTTCTGCCAGCGCGAACATTCAGAATGGATGCCTTCCTCCAGTATGGAGGTATGGAGACTGGTATCCACCCCCAACTCTAACTATCTTACTGACAGCGAATCCACAAAAGCCGGTTCAAAATGCGCCACATCCTAACCCACTATCACAAACCCACTCAGCGAATGGGAGTGAGCTAATATCCACTTCTCGAAACGCCTCTCTACTCCTCTCTACTCTAGCAATTGCGTTCCCGCAAACGGGACAATCAAAATGCAGCCACTCATTCCACCTTCGAAAGGAGAAAGACGTGACCCTTCCAACTTCCGATTCGGGCAAGCTCAATACTTGATATCCAATTCCAAATATCACGAATCAGCCTGAAGCGCCATACAATCCATCCTTTTCCTGTCTTCGTTCTCAGCCTTACCAGTCAACCACTCACTCACTTACGTGCACATTCACGCGCGGTCAAATCTACATCCCCGTAAGCTCTTTCAGAAAGGAAAGCAACGAGTCCCGTAACAGCTTCAACGTGACGGAAGTTGTTAGGGGAGAGCAAACACAAGAGGGGTAAAATAAAGTCACATGTAATAATTGCAAAGCATATTCAGAACCGAACAACAAAAGAAGATAGGTCCTTTCTTGTCTTGTTATATACTCACACTCTTCTAAACTGTGCGGTGGATAACGTGCGATCGATAGGATGACTTCTCGTGGTCACACATTACCTTCTCGACTGCGCTGATCTCCCAGGTGCGCAATGGAATATTTAGGCGATTAGGCAGTCCGAAAGTCAAAGACTCCAAGAACTTGATCCATACGCCCCTTAATCGCGGTAGTGGCTACCGCCAGATGGTAAGTGAACGCAATCACGAAAGCAGCGAATCGAATGCAGTGTTGATCGTGGCGCATACATAATGTTTCTTTTCCACCTCCTCACCTCGTCAATAAGCTCCATATAATAACAACAGGACCAATCTAGCCGTCAACACGAAACGCTTGCGACCTTAATCAGGTAGCTTTCCAATCGCACGAGGAAAGACGGGAAAGTACATCAGGTACCTTACTGTTTATGCAAAGTTCGCGTATACTATATCAAACCAACGACACGAAACCAAGTCGCACCTCCAAGATCACCCGTGAAATCGACAAAATAAACAACCAAAGTCCTTGCGAAGATGTACCTATCAATACACCATGTCTATCTGCCTCCCGTGTCTCACAAAAACGGCCGCTTAAGAGTAATGAATTGGTGCCCTTAAGGTAGGCGCGTAAGGTTTTGCCAGTATCATTGCCTTTTCCCCTACCTCCCGTTACTGACTACATCTCGATCTGCGATCTGCGATCCTTCTGCACATGGGCACCACATTTTATTGATCACCAACCATGTGGATTCGATGCCAGCACGCTAGCGTTGACTCCTCGTTCGCCATCGACTCTGCGCGAACGCGTTCGACGAACAGCAAGTCCAACGCAGCCCCGAGAAACTACTACCTTGGGTTAACAAAATCACGGTCATCCCGCAAGATCTCGACGGAAGGGAAAGAATGTCCGCTTGCCCCTTTCGAATCCTCACTCACATCTCAGGCGAGTTGGGAGGAATAGGACAGGACATGCATGGTTTTTTACTGAAAGAAGGAAAGCCAAGGAGAGTTTCCGCAAGCGAAGTAGTTGGGTGATCAGGAAGGAAACGCAAGTCAGGTACGGTACATCAAATGGAGTGAGCGTCTTCTCGAGACCGTAGTAGAGTTGCATGATACATGTGTACTTTGACGGTTGGTTTGACGGCAACGGAACCTTGTTCATCCAGATATGGGTTTTACTTACAATTACGACATTTTCTTTCCTCGTCAATTCCTTTTCTTGGAAATGCAAGGGTTGGGATGGATGTCTATGCAAAGTTTCCCCTAAGAGTGACATTACATCGATCATCCATCCAAAGAATCGGATCGACGAATGGGTATTGAGAGAAACGAAAAGAAAAGAGGTTCGAAAATATGCGATGAAAATTGCAATTTTTCAGCCTACCAACGGCACCCTGGTTCCCTTCTTCCATCTCTAGCTAACTAAGGTAGTCAAAACGTCCATGAAGAAAGCCCAAGAACAGGGCAGTTGAAGGTCAAAGAAGTCGATTGTCAGTGCGCCAAATGAATGTGACCTCTCCGTCGACCTCTTGACCTTCCCTCTTCCCTACTTGGGTGGTAGTCCTTTCTCCAAAAATCGGAACCATTCGCCCACTTTGTCAAAATAGAGATGGATAGGAAAGAACAAAAAGAGAATGCCTAATCAGCCGGATCGCAACCCATCTCATCGTATTGCTCGCGCGATTCTTGTACTGGAAAGACAAAAAGCGCACACGCACGCACGCAACGCAACGCTATGCAAAGCGTATCCACTGCCACACGTTCTCGCAAGAAACGAACAAGTGTTCGTCGTTCCGTCGAATCATGGACCCAGACAGATATCGAAAGATAATAGAGAAAAGAAAATCAGAAAAATAAACCAAGCTGCTCAAACTCGCCCCCAAAAGCAAAAAAGACTCAAAGGGATGAGAAACTCCATCGTGCTCAAAGCAGGCTGAAGGGCGGAGTTGTTTTGGGTAGAAACTCCACCGCTGGACGGGCCCGCGAGCTTATCGTCATCGTTGCTTTCCTTGAGTTCGTCTTTTGCTTGAAGGGGGGATTTTTTGCGGCTTGGGTGAATGAGAAAGCAACAAAGGTTGTCGAAGAAAACACTTGAGAGGAGAGAGTCGTGTGAAAGCATGTCCCAGCCCCGTCGTCCGTGATCGGTGGTGTTACCCCACCAGTTGAGCTTTCGTCGTTACACAGCGGATGGCAGGCTGTCAAGGCTGCTGTCTGCTTTGCTTGGAGCGTGTGCTCGAGAGATCCGCGTTGTGGTTGGTGTGCTGTGCTCCGCCACGAGATGGAAAGTTGCAAAAGATGCAAGAACGATTGGAAAAGACGAGAAAGAAGCCATGGTGTTGCAGTCGAAGGAGCATGCACCGGAAAAATAAAATGATAAGGTGTTGTGTTGGGGTATCATGTGAAATAGAGCTGTTGAGTGTGAACGGGCCACCCATGTCAATCCAGGATCTTCCGTCAGCACTTGACTTGCGAAGACTGGTGCCCAGTACCGTTCGTTAAAAGAGATAGAGAGAGATATGTTGGGTATCGTGTCGTGAGTGTGGCAATATCACCGTCTGCAAGTCCTGAGCACATGCAACGTGGTGGATAAAATGTGTGTTGAACCGCCGGAAAAGAAACAAACGCAAAAATGTAAGCACCGATGGCTTACATGGAGCCAAGCTGGAGGAGGGCCTCTACAGCTGCCTTCTCCTCTGGAGTCTGGTGTCCAGAGATGACGGGCTCGTCTGCATGACGAGGCATGGAACTAGAGGGCATGCTCCGTTCGGTCATGCCTGAATATCGTCTGGACCAAGCTTGAGATGGCCGACGCATGGACATGGGCATGCTGAGTGCTTGGTAGTTCTGTCGTGGCATACCGGGAGTGGGCAATGAAGCCTTCCGCAGCGCCACGGGACCAGAAACAGACCAATCCTCCTCGTCCGTCGCAGAGTCGGAGTCGGGTTCGGAGTCGGTGGGCAGGTCTCCGTCGAGAGACATCTTGTCTGCCTCGTTCTCGGGAACGTCCATGTCCATGTGGTCGAGCTCGTCTTCTTCACGATGACTGCCCGAGTTTGTCCAACTTTCACCGGAATGGTCGCGGTAAGGGTTGGGGGGACCAGACATGCCGAGGGCGGAGTCGTTGTATGACATGGCAAAGCTACTACGCTCACTGCGAGGAGGCGAGTACCGGCCCTCATTGAAAGAGCCGATGGCGCTGTCGCGCGAGGAGCCCTTGACGTGCGCGTCCCATCGACCCCAGCCTGTCTTGCAGAAGGCAACGCTGCCATCAGGACCACCGCCAGCGCGACTCTGCAACGCCGCGACGACCAGGCGACGGGCCTTGGCTGGCGGAATGCGCGAGAAGCCAGGAACACTGTGGTTCAACTCGCCGATCACGATGCGAATCGCGGTGGGTCCGTTGCCCAGCATGATGCCTGGCAGATAATCCTTCGCCAACATGGCAGGCGTGATGGCAGCGCTGGCATCAAGTCCGGACAACGCGCCTCGACTGAGCGGCAGACCACCCGAAACCGGCTCTTGTGGCGGCGTGGTGCTCTGGGCAACCTGGCCGTCCTCCAAATCGATCTCCTCTTCGATATTAAGCAGCGGTGCAGAGGCGACGCCGTGGTGGGCACCGTGGGCCGGCATGGTCGGGGAGATGGAGTTGGGTGGAGTCATCAACGCGAGACCACGCGCGATGCCCGACTTGGTGGCGTTGAGGTCGCGTCCCTTGGGGATGGCGATGGACTGAGCAGGCGAGGCAGGAGCCATCGCGGTAGAGTGCGCCGTAGCCATGGACGTCGGAGTTGAAGAGGCGTGAGCTTTCCTGTGCGCAGCCGGTTAGGTCAGAGACAGTCGAGGCAACGAAGCTTGGTTGATGATCGGCGTGAGGATGGATGAAGCGACGTCGATCGTGCGGAGACGTGTGAATGGGTGGATGTGAAGGTGCGCGTGTGTGCAATAATGTATATGGATGTGAAGGTGAGAATGCTACGGAGGAAGGGGACGGCGACTCACTTGAATGATATCAAGAAAGCTAATGGCGATGCGATGGGCGCGCCGTGCGTGTATGAGTCGGAGAGGGCGATAAGCGGGTGTTGATGTCCGAGAGCGGCGAAGCGCAGCGCAGCACAGCTGATGGTGTTGTTGTTGTTGGGGATGGCTGACGAGACAAGCAGGCAACGAGAAGGGTGGCAACGGGCAGATTTATTATTTGACGAGTGAATTTCGAAATCGATCAGAGTTTTGTGTGTGTGTTGTGCGTGTGCGATCCTTGGGCAGTGGTAAGTCAGGTAGCAGCAGTATCGTAGCAAGTAATAGAGTGGTGCGCGTGGGCGAGGAGAGAGCAACGTGAGGAGGGAGGCGCGGACTAGGGCAGGGCAGGTGTCGTCCATTCATCACTGACCAGACAGACACGCGAGTGATGACTGACTGACTACTGCCCCAAGACCCGACTCGCTGAGACTCGACTCCTTCGCCATTACGACTTGGGAGAGAGGCAGGCCAGACCACGCGCATTCGCGGCTGAGCTTTGATTGGATCTTCCCGCCCTATCGTTGCCTTGCGATCGCTCCCGTTCATCCTCCCACGCCCCATCTCCCCACCGAGTCTCGCGAGTCTCTCCTCGTCTCTCCTCCTCCCTCTGCCTGCTTGTTTTCTCCCTCTATTTGGCTTTGCATGTCTCGCCGCTATCAAGCCCACGGGGTCTCGATGATAGGCTGCAGAGCGCCACCGCATGCCTCACGAATGCTGAACACTAATCCCGACCATGGTATTCTACAGCGCCTCTCATCGCCAGAGCACAAACCCTCACGCCATGCGCCCGCCCTCAAGTTCCGTCTCATCGTCACTTTCGCTCCAATTCTGGGTAGACCCAGAGGCAATGCCAAATCACGGCGTCATGTCCGTAGGGCCAACTTCCGTCCTCGAGCAACAACCAGGAAACGCCACACCCGCGTTCCAGTCCGCGCGGCGTCATGGGCCCTCCTGACACCTCTGTGGTTCCAAGATTGCCAGTAACACCCTAATTTACTGTACTGCCCGTCACCCATTCATCATCAATCCCCGTGACCCCCTCGATAATCTGCGCCTCGTCGGGCCTGTGTTACAGCGCAGCAAGTCGGCAGCCGACTCGAGTAATCCCATCCCCCTCTCCTCTCTTCTCTTCCATCTTCGTCTCCGGCTCTACCCGGCACTCGTAATCCATGTGCGATGATGGTTAGACGGACGGCAATATCAGCCGCAACGCCGTATCCGTCATCTTTACGAAGGGCCAGCAAAGATGCTCGCGAACGTGCGTCTCCGTCCCTCCGTGTGTGGAGAGGAAGAGGGCTAGCAAGTAGGTGAGGTATTCACAGGTAGGTAGCAGTGCCGAACGAGCAGCGCGCCAGCCAGCCAGCCAGCCACGGAGAATCTCCCACCTGTTCGCGCGCGCCGCGACGCTTCTGCGCTGGCGATCCAGTTTGCTCTGCGCATTCTTGCATGGGCCTTTCTGCTCGTTCGTCATTTGTCCACTTTGCTTGGGTTGGCTTTCTCCGCAGAACTCCACTATTGGGATTCTAGGCGCTCGTTGCGCTCGCTAAAATCCCCGTTGGATGGCTGCGAATGATGTGCATGTCTGCGTGCCACGAGGGGCTCACGGGGCTCTAGCACTGGGATAGGAAGGAGGGGTTTGTTCTTGTTTGTTGTCGTCGTCTTGCAGTCTACCCGAGTGATATCCACTATCTTAGATGCATGGCTGTGGAGGCAACTGGAGGGGTAAAAGAGTGGTGCTCTTGGTGTGGGTATGTGATGATGAGGGGCAAACAACGGGACCGAGGGATTTCGACATATCACATTCACAACGTGGATCTATTTCAGCTTCAATAATGATGCTGGGCGCTTATCAGAGGGTTATTATTTACCGCGTCTCGCGTGTTCCGTTATCGCCCTTGGATTCAAGCTGCAGAGCGATATTACCTCGGAATACTGCCCTACTTGATGTCACAGAGCGGGTCTTGGGCTTGAGAATTGGAAGTCCTCCTTCGTCATTGTTCGAACGATGACTTCTCATGCCATATCACCAAGTGGAGCGTTGATTCCGAAATGTCGTGGATGACAGGTGTAATACCACAGCAACAACAACAGCACCATCGCTTTGGCGCTCAAACCTCGAGCCACCGACTGCGTCATCCGTTGCTTTCTATCGATTGCTGCAGTCGGAAAGACGATGGCCTCGGATGATGTTGTCGCCACTAGGTAATTCAGGTCTCGACGTCGCATAAGACGCTTACATGAGAAAAGTAGTAAAGCGCATCTAGCTAACGGTATGTATGAAATCAGGTCACGACCTAGTAATAGGGGAGGCATGGCTTTCGGGAGGCGCGATCTTTCAAGATCAGACAATATTTTATGTTGGAGGTCAGAGGCCTGTTTTCCGATGCACTGAAGCAACTTGAGTAGTGTCTTGAGAGTTGATCCGTAATTTCGACGAGTTTCCTTTACGCCTCCCGGAATAATTTTGCTCGTATGGTCTGGTCTGACTGGCTCCGAGTCTCTTATCTCTTTCTGCTTGACGTCCAGGGCTAACGCCAAAGAGCATCGGATGCTGGGATGATACCAATTCCCAGCCTTCCCTAGAGCCTGTAGTATGTTCAGGTGTCTGGACGCGTTGGACGGCTTACTGCACTGGCGTACGCAGCAGCTCTATACTGCCAACGTTCAGGACAATTTCCCTCGTGCCGCAAACAAGGCTCTGGAAGCTTTCCAGGCACCGTCTTCTGTTGGCTCTCATGCCCAGGCGATTCTCGTGTTTTCCGCGAACAAAGATCCTGCTGCATAACCGCTTGCAAGTACGACCGTTTCCGGTGGATGCCTCCAGACTGCATTCCCTACTTCCAAGATTCCCCTGGGTCGCCGTCGCATGCGCCGCATGCAAGTCTTTTGGTCATGCTTATTCTCACTCTCATTGTTTTCCAACTCATCAGTTCTCACGCCATTCCGTAGCACACTCGACGCATTTGTAAAAGCTCGTGGACGGTTCGTCGGCACTGCGAATCTGCACCTGTCGGAAGTAGGCCATGCGGCATTCGCAGCCTTCGCGGGGACATTTGGCTGTGTTCATGTTAGCGCTCATTGCTCTTTACATTCTCTTCCCACACTCCGACGCAGGAAGGAGCAACATACCCTCAGTCTTGTCGACGTTCTTCCAGCTGTCCGCGCCTCCCAGCACGTCTTCTGCGCCCTTGGTCTCCATGTTTTTGCGCTCGTAGTAGCGGCGGTCGAGGATCATTTGGTACGGACATGTTCGGCATTCGAAGCGGTTCTTGCCCGCGTGGGCTTGATCGGAGGGCGCGAGTTCGTGGTGTTTGAGAGTCGAGATGGTAAGCATGTTGCTGCACGAAGGGCAGACTGGTATCCTTGTCAGCTCTGCTATTGCAATTTAGGATAGGGACGGTAGGATTAATTCACATAAAAGCATCTTGGCGAGCTGTATTCAAGAGTAGCGCAAGAGGGGAAGTGTAGAGTGGTCTGTGAGGTGGGAAATGTTCGTCAGTCTTTAGAATTGCATGTGAAAGACTTCTGGAACTTCGCGAAGTCGATCAGTGCGTCCGCCCCGCTTTGAAAGTCAGGCAGGGACGCACTCGTTTCAGCTTCAAGTGAAGCATTACCTCATCCTCCCTTACCGACTCAAGACCAAAACGAAAAACAACTTGCTTCTTCACTATTGCAAAATCGCCTCGACGTCCACCGTCACTTACTTCGAACTGTCTACACACGAATTGATCGCCCACTCACTCCTATCCCGTTCCACCGCAAACACCTCCTGAAACCAACGACCCCTCAATACTCAAGGCAACCATGTCAGACGACGGCGCAACCCCAAAAGAACTGCTCCTCGAATCCTGCCGACGCAACAACACCACCCTCCTCAACGACCTGCTAGCCCAACCGCCCCTGTCCTCGGACGCCGGCAAGATCGCCAGCTTCCTCAACACCACGACCGACAGCCTGGGCGCCAGCGGCCTGCACGTCGCCGCGCAGTACGGCGCCTACGACATCCTCGACATCATCCTCGACCAGGAAGGCGTCGAGATCGACCACAAGGACAAGCGCGAGGGCGACTCCTGCCTGCACACCGCGGTGCGCTACGTCAACGGCCTGAACCCCGCCGCGTGGGATGGGGAGGGCAAGGATCTGGTCGAGATTCTGGTGGATGCCGGCTGTGACCCGAGAGCGAGGAATAAGGCTCGTCTGAGGCCGATCGATCTGCTCGATCCCAGAAATGATGTTGTGAGGACGCTTTTGCAGAAGGCCGAGGTGCAGTTCGTCGCTGGCGATGATGTTGTGCAGGCGGATGATGATGATGACAGACCGGACGGTCCTGGTAGTGAGAGTGATTGAGGGGGATTGAGGGATGCTGAGAGGGTCGTCGAACAAGCAAATGGAGGCTATCAGAGCGGCCGTCACGGCGTAGGAAATCACCAAGGAATGGAGGGTTGAGTGTGTTTCTTTTTTATTTTTGCATAGCGGTGGCGTTTGGCCCGCATCTATCAGGCCCCTCAGAGGCCTTGGATTATGGGATACAGGCTTATATAAATGTCATGCTGTCGCCCAATAGGGAATTCCAGAGTGTCATGCACAGTGTTCGTCTGCGTTCCTTCTTTCAAACCCCCTTCTTATACCACCCCAGACGTACACCTAGCGCCGTCTTTCCCCGCGCAACCAGGCGCTTTCTGGTATCAAAGAAGCCTTCCAAGCTCTGGTCCTGGGATACCCAGAGCGGCGCTTCCCAACAATGCAAATAACCCCATCAAGCAGTGATGTTCCCCAAAATTTCTCAACCAACACTTCCACGAAATCCTCAATCTATCATTCATCCTCCGTCTCCGGCGGCGGCCCCACAGGCAAAACCATGCTCTCCATGCAATGCCTCCGCACGGCCTCGGTGTTGACGCCCATGCCGACGCTCATGTACAGCAGCATGCTCGGGTGGCCCTGGTAGGAAGCGTACGAGTCGCGCATGATGTTCGACGTCCACTCGTGCTTGGTCGTGTCGGCGTGTCCCGTGCCGATGTACTTGTTCTGCAGCGCTTCGAGCTGTTGCTGGGTGCGGAGCTTGTCGGCCTGTGCGCGAGGGGTAGTGTTAGCGGGTCATGTGATTTTTCAAAGGGAGCAAGGTAGGTGTGTGTACCATTTTTGTGAAGTTGGTATTGCAATGCTTGAGTGTGCTGGTTGGTGTTCTTCTCTTGTCGGCTGCTTGTGAAGTTGGCTCGCTTGCGACAGCCAGGGAAAGTCTGCCGCTGAAGTTCTGCCTCGACGTCACATGTCAAACGCGAAACATACGCGGGTCTGGAAGTGATTTGAGGATCGCTAGATTATTTCAAAAGGTTGCGTGAAATCAACATTCTGCTTGCAGTCACGGGCTCGCTCCTGTGTGGTTCTGCAAAATGCCTCAACTTCAACGCAAAAGACGTGCTGTAAGTATATGAGATTACAACAAGACGTTTGACAACTGCTAATCCGTCACAAAGGAGCCAGAAGACGAAGAAGAGTCGCCTGGCAATTCATCCGAGCCTGCGACCCAACGACGACGGGTCTCAGCGGCAGCCGCAGAAGAAGAAGAGGATGAAGACACATACAATGGCGACTCAATCACTCAGGCAGACAACAACGCGGATCAGATGAAGAAGAAGTTGGTGCGACTGGCACTGGCATGTGAATACCAACGACGTCCGATTCGAAGAGCGGATGTGAGCGAGAAGGTACTGGTGAGCCAAGGTCGGCAGTTCAGGAAAGTCTTCGAAGAGGCACAAATAGAGCTGCGGTCCGTGTTCGGCATGGAGATGGTGGAGCTTCCGGCTAGAGAGAAGGTCACACTACAAGAGAGACGAGGCAAGCTTTGACAGCAACGTGGGCTGGATGAGACGACAAAGCTGACCGTCATTCTCAAGCTGCCGCAAAATCCGACAAGCCAAACAAAAGCACCGCCTCCTGGGTGCTGACATCCATCCTACCTTCCGATTTCCACGACCCACAAATCCTCCCACCTTCAGCTGTGCCGACAGAAGGCGAAGAGGGCAAGTATACAGGTATATACAGCGTGATCGTCGCTCTCATTTCCTTGCACGGTGGAACCCTGAACGACAGCAAATTCGAACGCTACCTAAAGCGCGTACACCTGGACGACAACACTCCAGTCGAAGGCTACGAGAAACCCGCAACTTTGATTAAGCGGATGGAGAAGGACGGCTACATTGTACGAATCAGGGAGACAGGACCTGGAGGCGAGGAGGACATCTCATGGACTCTCGGATCGAGAGCGAAAGTGGAGATCGGCGATGCAGGCGTTCGCGGCTTGACAAAAGCTGTGTATGGTGACCCTGAAGATGCTGAGGGCGAAGAGCTGGAGAGGAAGATCACTCGTTCTTTGGGGGTTGGCGAAAGGCCTTCGGATCGGCAAAAGCAGGCTGAGGCGGGTGCTGAGAGGAAGAAACGAGGGAGGCCAAGGAGGGATCAGCAGAATGGTGATGGTGAAGATGATGGGGAGGAGGACGGCAGTGATGATGAGTAGCTTTGTTTTCTTATAATGACTGATACCCCTGAAATATGATTCATTTGCTCCGTCTGCTCGGTGTGTGTATCTCAAGATGATTACTTGTGTGCATGTGATGAGTGAGGCGAAGGCTTGAAGTAAGTCTGCAAGTGGTAAGTCGAACGTTCCTTCCAAATCCACGTGGATTCTTAATGCAACTTCAGCCTCCACATTCACATGGTGACTCTCTCTGAATAAGCGGGCAATCGTGGTACGCTAACTCACCCCATTACACTTCAACGACTCGACATTAGCGCCATGCCGAGACACAATGGTATCCGCATCTCCCTGATCTCCCAGTACGACGCAAAGAAGATACCAGAGTACCGCAACGTCAATCGCGCTTCGCCATCACCAGAAGTCGTCGATGTATCCATCCCCATCTACTCATCCAGTCAGTTCTGGATCCGCTACTCTTGCCGTCTGCCACCCCAAGGGTCCTGTATCCAATACTACTATTTCAAACTCTACGTCGCTGGGCAGTTCCAAGTCGCTTGGGGCTGCGGTTTGCAGGACAAATGGAAGGGAGAAACTGTATTCATTCCGACCGAAACTTGCCCACCAGAGTCGAGCGATGAAGACAAGAGACCTCCTCATCAGAAGCTAGGGTTGTTCTTTCCGCGTACTGGTGGAACGGGTGGGCGTGATCCTACGTTTGAGATCCGTGTGTATCGGGCAAAGGCGAGGAAGAGGGAGCAACGCCAATACGCCGTCGATGATCCACACCAGACCAACGCTAATGGGGTTCGGTAAGGGCGCTCTACTCGTCCTTCAAGCAACGTGACAGATCTGCTAACGTTGTTCAGTATGGATGTAATTGGAGTGGTGAAGAAGGAAGATCCACGACGCTTCTATACTTATGCCCTAATGGACCCGAAAGACGAGCCATACACCGTCTTTCGATATCGTTGTCGTAATTTTGGTTTGTGTCTCACATCTCTTTTGTTCCATACATCGCTGACATCTAACCAGACGCGAACGACCTGCGCACTCATAGGACCATGGGTACTATGTTAGACACTCCCCAGAGACTGTCAAACCGCAAGTCTATCCAACAGTCCCCAGGTCATAGCGGCGGATCCCCCAGCGAACGGCTGGCAAAATCCTTAAGACGACGCCTCTCGATGTCGCCTAAAGCTGTGTCGGCACCATCGTTCTTGTTGGATGCAAGCTCAGCGGATCAGGGGACTGCTGGCGGAGAAGGTGACCACGATCGCGTAGCACAACCACTGTCGCCGACCGACGCAGTGTTTGAGAGCTGGAAAGTAGCCATGTGGAAGTCTGCGGTGTTGTAGAATGTTCTGCTTCCAATTTGAAGAGGTCAGAAGTTGTGCAATGGTCACTTCGCGGCGGTGTCTGAAAGAAGGAAAACGAAAGCCAACGATTCTGGTCGAAGTACTCGTATCCGCCCCCGGCACGAGCATATTCGATCAAGCATGACGGAAGACCGCAATCGGAACCGCAGCCTCGCCCGAAGAGGCAAGCGAGGTGCCCTAAGCGCCTTGTGCTGTCATAGAAACACCATAAATAATGCCTACGCGCCCAACCGCTTACTTGCATGCTATGACTTACATGATGAGCAAATTCTGATTGTCGACACTCAACGACGATTATGCATGCAGGTGTGATGAATCATCAGTTGAGGAAGGTCTATCTTCCTTCTCTTCTCCGCATTGCTTCTTCTGTATCCGTATCATCAACTCCGCAATAGTGATCGAGAAGCCTATTTTGCAATCCTTACCTGAGGTCAGACGCCGTTCTCCTAATTGAATTGTGGAGCCCCCCCCGCTCCCTACAGGGGCGGGAGCTTTTCGGCCTTGTCTTCCGGTCGGTGTGCAACTTTCTAGCCTAGTGCCTGATCAGTGAGAAGGGTTCCGGCATGCCGGGTTTGCGGCAGAAAGTCAAAGCACATACCGATACCAAACCTTCAGTAGGTAGAACTAGGAAGATGCTGAAAACTTGTTGAAATCGTCTTACAGGTAACCTATCACTCACCCCGGATTACCGAAGAAGAAGCAGCCTATTCCGGTCTCTTCACAGCCTATCCGCGGTCGCTGGACACGGGACAAGTCCTCCGTTGGGATAGCGTTGAGATTCGTCGAATACCGAAGCCTTCCCACGGACGAGAGACGATCTCACACCACGTTTTTGAGACAATTCGAGGCGTGTTCTCTCCTTACATTCCACTCCCTCGCAACGGTGTTACAACGAGAGATCCCTCATCGTTTGTTGTCTGTCGCACGGTCAATCGAAGCAAGACCACACTGAACTGTTGTGACACCATACCAAATCCGGTAAATGCAAAGGCTAATTGGCTGATGTGGGCCACATTGATATATTGGGGAGGTCGAAACGAAATAGTTCTGTGCGCTACGCATGCTTGGCCAATAACTAACACCATTTCGCTTTATTTCGCTATCTGGAAAGCCTGTCATAAATGTCGAGGTGCAGCTGAATGCCCTCAAGGACAGACTCCAAGCCGACACAGGACAGTCAACAAGTTTTGGAGGGTGTTTCGCACCATTTCCTTCGCGACTATCATCTAAATACATGGATCCGATTCGTTCATTCGGTCGTCACCGCCTCTTTGGGTCCGCTTCTGACGCCTAGTGTTTGGGTGACCTCAGAAATTTCATCGAAGCGATCAGCAACACAGACCACGATATCGATAACCGAGCACCTCTTCCTCGCGTAAAACAACGACATGCCTAACAAGGGGGTTGGCATGTGTGGTCTCCCAAGGCTCTGGATCTGGTTTCTGCCAAGCTCGTGCCTTGCCAGCGCGGTCCGGGAGACCGCAGAGCGCCCAAATGCGCCCGTACTTCATCCCGCGGATTGAAAGACGGAGTATTACACAGGACGGATGGCATAGGGCCAGACAGATGCGCACGATCCGACCTCGAATCTTCAGATAATGCCCGATGAAGCCAATCAGGCATGGATCTCATCCATCTAGATCCATGCCAGGTGTCCCTTCGAGGAGGTGAGATTGGCCAGGAAGATCTCGGGACGACGATTGACGATTTCATTGAGCGCCGATTCGGAGACTTTGCAGACTGTCAAAGAAGTGTCGACAAGGCTCATCCAAGAAGCTCACTGGGAAGATGAACTCCAACAAGATGCTTCGGACGTGCTCCCAAACCCGAACATTCAGGTCCTGGAATAGGGTGTGCAAGAGTTGATGAAAGATACTGGCTGCGGCTCCAGCGCCAGTCGTGACGCTGATAATGAACACGGCCCAGAGAGAAGCTTGTGCCGTCTTCGGTTCCGAGAGAGCACCTTGGTCCATCATGATAACTTCGGACCAGGCTGCAACCAAGCCTGCATTGTATTTGGGGTCTCCTGCGAATGACTTGCCGTCGGCACGCTGGCCTTGGAAAATCGTCAGACAAGTGCACGCTATCCGGAGGTGGCCTTGAATAGGATGACCAGGAACCGTCAAATTGCTTATGCCCGCGCCTGCTGATGACAAAACCAGGTCGAGAATAAGCTGATGAAGTCGAGCTTCGACGCCAGGACTGCCGAAATCGAAGCAAGCAGTGCGACTGATCAGTGTGAGGAACTCGCCAGATATGTCCACCCTCTGCTTCAGCGTGGCAAACCCACGAGGGACGGCCAGTGGCAGCTGGCGGCCGCCTTCTCCGCCGACATTTTGGAACATCGACTGAAATAGCGAACTACCAGATTCGGGTACTGGCGGACTGGTGTTGAGTGCGGACGCACTTTGTGTTAACGACCGACCGGACATAGCGGCGACGGATGGTGAGCCGCCTAGCCAGCTCAGCAGAGGCGGCTGTCCAGAAACCTCGGCTTCGGTTGGTGCATTGTAGCTAGGTTGTGCGGTTTCCTGGGGGCCAAAGATGATTACTTGTTCGCCAGGAGATTGAACACCACCTCTGCCTTCACGCTGGTCCCGGTTGCGAGCTCTGGTGATTCGACTTTGTGCAGCACTTGCGCGGGCTGCCTGGGCGCGAACGACTCGGCGTGAAGCTTCATCGTGTCGTCCCTGCTCCGAAACGATCACGAGCGGTGTATTCTGACCAGAACGGTTGAAATCGCCCTGGCCGCCACCAGCCGGCGAACCGCTATCTTGTGGGCTTCGTGGCATCTGACAGTATGGTGGCGACCCTGAGGTGGCGAACAGCTGTCAAGCTCGAATTTTTTCCGGTGGGTGGGTGTTATATGTCCGGTGCAGGAACCAAACGCGTTCGAAACCGCTCAGACTGCCTGCCTTTGGATCATCCAAGAGTGAGAGGCGTGAGCGGTGCGGTAGACACGGTGCCTGATCCTTTTGGTGAGGGCCGACAGTCTTCGATATGTTTGCAGAGTGTTGCGGAGTAAATGCCGGCTTAACCAACAAAGCTCAAGGGCGCATGGCGTATGTTTAAAGTGGCGAAAGTGGATTGATGCATACAGGCGGCGTCCACGCCTGACATTAGAGGGTCTTTTGGATCCCAAACACAATTGCAAAGGACCCGAATTTGCTAGATCTTAAACGCCAAGCAATCAGATGGGCGTTGCTGCAATCAAAGGGACTCTGTCAACGGCGCTCTGTAGGGTTGCCGATCTGCCATAGGGTGGAACGGTAAGATCGCACAAGCGCAGCGCGATGTTTTAACTATACATGACCCGCCAAGCCACATCGAGTGCTGCGATGAACTTTGCTCTACACGATTCCCATGTTTGCCCTGAAGTTGGCTAGCCACTTGCCCAATCCGGCTCCCTGACGACCTGTCACCGCCTTGGAAGTGAACGTCATGGCATTCCCTTGACTTGCAACCAGTCCCCATACGTCCATCGCAGGATCCTGGACATGTCTGGCCCATCTGGACAGGATATGGCAAGACCCGCGCAAATCGTGACTCGGTAGTGAGGGCCTGCTCCGCGGGTCGCTAAGAAACCTCTCCCCTGTGGATAGCAAAGTGTGTTAGCGGCGCAGAAGCCGGCCGAAGCATGAGCATCCCGAAGCATACTGAGCAGCGAGCCACCCGTTTCAGATAAGTTGATCCGCTGTATGCGACTGCCACCCTCACTGCTCGCCTCAGTCTTGTTCGAGCAACTCGGAGGATTATTCTTGATTTGGCCTGCATGACCACCGACTGCGACTGCGTCGGGCGTCCGCGTTTTGGGCTGTCAGGGCTGAATCCTTCGCCGCAAAATCGCCGCGGCGGTCAGGCCTTCCGGCAGTTCGCAAAACGCCCCCGTACGGTGCAGCACACAACATCTCCCGCTCGGGAGCACAGACAGCGTTGACGAACGACGACTTCTAGTTACTGAGTGTCCAACCCCGCAGCGGGTCTAACTTACAGCAGGAGGGAACTCTCAGGAAGCAGAGGTGTTGACGCGTATCGGTGGCGATGCAAACGCTCGAAAAGCGATGTCCGAAGCATCGAATGACAACCCAACCCGACTCTCCATGAGCGTTCGCTAGGAACGTACCTAGGTATTCTGCGCGTTTCCCCAGAAAGGTGATTGAAGATATTCATCAAATACACGCGACCGGACCTCTCTCCGCAAAGCAGAAGAGCCGGTCGCGCTGGGTGATTGGCTCCTTGAGATCGGCGCGGCAACATCTCCCAGCCTCAGGGTTACCACTAATGATTTCGTCATTTGCAAAACCTCGAAAGGCCATGTGCTCGCCGGCATCGTCTCCTGTCAAGCGATGTGACGCGAATCGCTCATATGATCCACCTGTCATAACAAATTGTCCTGCCATGTCATGCTCTACCAATCGAAAAGCGCGGGCTCACAACCTCATCATAGCACAATCCACCGATTTGCTGCAATTGGCTGTTGGGCATCAACCTAAAGAGAAACGACAGGTTCGTTTAGTCCATCGCTGGCACCTTAGGCCCGTTGATTTGCCGGGCGTTGCACGATGTTCTGAAGCCCTGATGCAGTCGTTGATCGTCTAATGGGTTTATCAGCCTATTCTGCGGGTGACCACAATTCGATGCATTCTATACTTTGACATGTTGGGAGCAACACTTTGTGCATAATCTCGGATTTCGTGCGTATGTACGATTGTGCACGAGGTGCATTTTTTCTGGGATGTCATGCGGCATGAACAGTTCATTTCAGGAGTTTTCCCACGACTCAGCACTCGATCTTGAGATGTGTCGATGGCGAGAACTCCAATGAAAAATCATCGCGACATGCCGCCTCACCCGCAGTTTGACCGCCATACACAATCGGAAGGACATTTGTAGATGGCACCTTCGGATCCCGGATGAATCGCCGGCCAATGCTTCATGGCTTCAGGCGGCGCAGGAAATGTTCTGCTTCCTTGTTGCCGTGATGCTTCTGTGCCCTCACATAGCGTCGAAGCCGTTATGCTGTGGAGAGGTCTGGATTCGTCTGATGGTATTGGGTACCACCCGAGCCGCTGGTTAGAGAATTTCGGAATAAGTCACCATGGGAGGTGCCGTGACTGCATGCATTCACATTGCGTTCTATACCCAAAAGTAGAATGCTTACCGCTGGCGGTGGAATTTTGTTTCGCCGTTTTGCCGCGTTCCGCAAAGATGCGATTCCCTGGCTTGCATGCTCGCGTGGTTCGGTATTGGTCAAATCAAGTAGCTGAGTGCTCTACCTTGCAGTCGCTGGTTATCTAAGCGATGCCATCTATATTGTCATCGGCGAACCCCCACAGCCCTCGTTTTGGACAACGCTGACTGTCACCCTCCGGCCGCCTATTGGAGCCAGCGCCACTTTAGCATCTCGTCTCCATGCAGTAGAGGCCGGTATAGCACGGCACTCTGAGACTCCGGTGTGGCGGACATGGCACATACAGATTACCCCAGCACAGGTGCTAAGCTGGGTAGTTTGATGCATTTTCCTTCTGAGTCAAGACTCGCATGGCTCATATCTTTCTCTGCATTGCTCCACTCACAGACATAGCAGGGGAGACCTCGTCTATAGAGTAATTGTATTGCCTTCTTGAAGGCTTGCTTAGTAATTTTCCGTGAGCCGGTAACTGGCACTATCGATCTCAAAACGCATTGCTCCTTGAGTCAGTGGATCGCCGCGACCTTCTGGGCAAAAGTGTCATGTCTGAACATATACAAAAGCGATGCCAAACATCTGACATGACGACGCCCAACAGCGCGTGCAGGGAAACGTGGCGCAACAACAAGCGAATACAGAGTATACCACGATACATACACGACACTAGCCCAACTGACGACACACGGTGATCTCAAATTAGAAGTACAGGCATGCAAAACTCCTCTCGTTAAATCCAACCTTCCATCCCGCCGTCGCTACCGTCCTTCTGCCTCGCCTTGTCGATCCACAGCTTCGCCTTCCCTCTGATGCCTCCGCTCGCCCTTCTCCGCACAGCCTTGAATTCGAAGCGGCTTCGGTCAAGTTTCTCGCGAAACGCCGACGAGGTGGCAGGTCTCGTCACGGCCATGTGGTGATGCATCATGTCGTGGGAGAAAGTGGGAGCGGCAGCGTCCATTGATAGACCGTCGAAACTGCTGGCGAGCCCCAGGCCGAGCGCGTGAGGTGCGATGTGGTACCTTCGGATGCTGTTTTTGCGTTCGTGCAACGGAGGCAGGTTGGCTGTTGGTGGTCGACTGTTCTCCTGCTGGGAAACTGAGCTTTGCGGAAGATGCTTTGAACGCACTCGCGCGATCGACTTCTTGCTGTGCATGGAGTCGAAGCTGTGCATCCGCCGCAAGCGATCGCGGAGGCCAGTGACTTCTCCATCGATGGGGTCGGGGACCTTGGGCAGATGATTCTCCCGTTTCTTGACGGGCGGTGTGTGGTAGCGGATGCTGCCTGCGAGGCTGCCGCTGGTTGACCCTTTATCGTCGAAAGACAGGGCGCCGAATGAGTTGGTACTGCTATGGTTCTGTAAGTACATCGCACGTGGCGGCGGCTGCTGCTGATGATGTGTTCGCGTGGGAGGTTCTTGCGAGGGGAGTTATCTATCGTGTGCTGCAAGTCATCCATTTGTGCTTGTTCTGCTCGTTGCCGGTCGAGCGAGTGCTGTCGTGGCGCCGCGAATGCTCGACCTTGGGTATACGATGGCCGTCTATCGATATCCGTCATGCGTGCGGGAGATGAGTTTGAGCGCTGCCGGACATGCTTTCGGTTGGACTCGAGTGCAGGAGCCCTTCGGCGTTGGCAAAGTCGTTTCTCCTCAATTGCAGCGGCGACTTGAGCAACGGAGTTCGGCAGGACATCCAGTGAGTTCATGTGAATCATAATTATGGGTAGTTGTACTGACACAAGCTTCGAATTTGAGAGGCTTGCCGTTACGTTGAGGAAATACCGAACTTCGAAGTACTTGCCGCATTTTACTGTCGCGTGGCCTCTGGGTACTTGAAGTTCGCAAGTGCGAGCATCCGAGGTGTATGCTTCTGTGCCGTTCCACCCTTCGCAGTCTTGTTTTTGTATTGACTTTGCTAGGATGAGACGGTCACTACTTTCTGAAATTCGCGCTTGACCTGTTGCTTTCTCCATGGTGGCTGCAGCGGCGTGCTTGTAACATAGTACGGCGCGCTCGAGCGCTAACTCGACCCTTTTGACGGGCTTGTAAGTCTTGTTGGAAACGTGCACATCGACAAATATACTGCTGCCGCTGACCCAGACTTGTCGGTAGAGTCCAGCAGTGAGTTTCAATGTCTCGATGGTACCCCATCGCTGTAGAGATAGCTTGTCAGATGCAACCAGTGGGCTGGGAAGCGATGCGAGCGCTCTCTCGGGATCATATGTTGGCACAACGTTGATGTCATGAGACATACGCACACGATAATGCTTGCCGGCATCGCGAACGGTAGCGGTTGCACAAAGAAGAAACCGTATGTTTGCCTGCTTGGATTGAAAGGGTGGTGGGCCGGTGTCCAGTGGCAGACTTAGCATGAAAGGCAGGGCGGATATCGATGGTTTGAGAGTCCAGAATCTCTGATTGGGGGACAATGGGTTATTTGGCTCAACCATCGTGGCAGGAGGAGGATGGTTGGCGTCCAATAAGTCAGTACCCAGAGCAAGGAACGTGGCTCGACGATGGTCCGCTACCTCCTCGAATCCTACAAGGTCGACTGTGATCGCAGCCATCCCAAGACTCCTGCGATGCTTCATCCATTCGTTGTCGTCGATTGTGATCTTGATATGGCCTTCGACGGAGCCTCCTCCGACAAAAAGCGGCGCTGAAGTGAACAGCTCAAGTTTGACTCTTGGGTGTCTGTACACTGGAAACTCCAATATGTCCGTGGGGACTGGTGATCGAATGAAAGTCTTCGAGGGCATCTTCCTGGCTACGTCTGACGAGACGGGATTGAGGCGTCTACTCGCGTCTTTCACTGGCGACCGACTCGGTCCGTGATTGGTCACGACGAACTTCGAATGCGATGCAGGATGGCCTGAATGATGTGCGTGTATTCCATCGGTGCGAATGCTTCGTACAGAGGGTTTTCGAGAATGCGCGAGATGTGTTGCCGAGGCGTGTGCTTGCGAAGATGACCTCCTTGGTACGCTTGAGTGGGGTATAGCATAGCAGCTCGATGCCTCTGGTGGGCTCGATGAGTATGACGATGAACCATCTTCTGTGGCGATTGTCCTGATCTGACCCTTTCTGCTTGTTGGCTCAACCGATCTGACCGAGCGATTTCGATGAAGTGAGTCGCCTCGCTTGACGGAGTTGGATCGCGATGTCTTTCTCTGGTGTGTCACGACTGGCGCTTGTTCGGCTTGTCGTTTTGCGTAGTTGACCATGTCGATGAGACTCGGTTCGGTGATCTCGCGAATGTCCGACAGCGGTCGCATGCCCGTTTGCAGCCATTGCGATCCGTTCTCGTGCGCGGGTGCTTGGGTGTGTGACGTGGATGTTTCCGAGGTGGACGGTATGTTCTCCATGCCTTGGTGCATCCCGTTAATATGGTGAAGATTCGCCTCCGGTTCTCATCATCGTGTGAAATGAAGTGATTTGGAATAGAAACAATCACATTGACTGCACAGGAGAACGAGATGCTCGTGTCTCCTTCCATGTTGGCAATCACTCGCCACTACTTGGCCGCAGCGATGAGGCGGAAGTTACGCTTTGTTGTTAGCAAACCATTCAGATCTTCGCAAGCGCGACACTGTGATCGAACTGAGTTTGATTCAGGTAGGTACCTACTACCTAGGTAGATATATTCTTCAAGAGGACAAGATATACGAGGTTTTTGGGATTCCATGAGGTGCAAATAACCTTACCTGAGCATATCACGTGACGCTGCCTCCCGATGCCTCGGTCTTACGACAGCAATGCCAGGAGACTCGCGCATCTGATGAGTCGCTAACAAGCAAGATCTCACCTCATGTCTTGAAGTATCGCTTGAAATCCCATATTTGGGCCATATCTGGGTGTAGATAATCTCCCTCCCTCTTGTCACCGTCAAGACTCAAGGGAAGGGTAGTGTAGTCGACCTCGAGGCCACCATGTCCGCGGAGATATTGATCTGGATTCGGCTATGGCTTCCCATTGAGGATTTCCCATTGGTAACACCTGGCGAATCGCTTCACTCCCGCCTGCGAAGATCTGCACCTCCCGTTCGTCTCCGCATTTTGTCTTCCCCAGCCTCGTGGTGAAGACCGGCCACGAGCCGTGTCGTCTGGTCGTTTCGCACGCCCTCATGGCTGCGGAGTGGAAAATGCCTCTTCGATGGCGCATACAACATGATTCCTTCTGGTCTAGAATGACGACTTTTGGACGGGGAGGCACTGGTAGAGGCGTCCGTCAACGGCCTCGCGACACGCTCTGTGCACCAGATGGCCCATGGAGATCCGTCGGCCATTCATACAGCCACAGGCAACACACAACGGCGGGGAGCATGACGATTTTCTGCGCCGCGTGATCTCTCCTGCCCTTCAACGCCCTCCACCGCGCATTCTCCTACATGCACGCCCGGCCAATGCGACAGAGTCTCTCTCCATAGCGAGCCATCCTGCGAATACACCTAACCTTAGGCTTTCGGCTCTGTCTGCACGCGTGACTGCACAAGGCCTTGTGAAGTTTTCTCTTCTCCGCTCCCCGCTGTCGGCCGTCCCGCCCAAGCACGCGCGCATTTTTCTCGCCCACCTCTCTCGGCCGCGTTTCCATTAGCCAACCTCTTACCTCACTCTCTTTCTGCTCTTTCGCTCCTGCAACCTTATCAATTGTGTCTTTCATTCCATTACCACACTGATACCCCATACACGTGCCCGCTCTCCCCCAGATCAGCCTTGTTGTCCTTGCCGAACGACTGGGTGGACCAGACGAATGCTCTAACTCGCTTGGGCTATTGCTTTTTGGCCGTCTGGTTGTTTTGTCCGGGTACCTGCAGATGGCAGATAACGACGCTGCCAGCAGCACCGTCGCCCCAGACGCCGGGGACGATGTTGCTGCTGATAGCAAGATCGATGTCGTTCGCGATGGCACGCCGAGTTCAATGGAGTCGACGCCGGAGCACGATGGTGCCGTAGAATCCACTCAGGAACCTACTCAACCTCAGAAGCGCAAAGGTGGAAGGAAGCCTGTAAGTCTTGAACGTGAAGCTTAGTTTGCCGATCACTATCGCTAATCACTGGATAGATCTATGCAACATCAGAGGAGCGCAAGCAGCGCAACAGACAGGCCCAGGCGGCGTTCAGGGAACGTCGAACCGAGTACATCAAGCAACTCGAGGCAACGATCAAGCAAAACGAAGACACTCTGGGGACCCTCCAGCAGAGTCATCGTTCGGCCGCTGATGAGTGCCTGATGCTCCGGTACAAGAATTCGCTGCTCGAGAGAATTCTCTTGGAGAAAGGTAAGACGTGGCGTCTCAGGTCTTCCCAACAACACGAATTGACAAAGACCAGGCATCGACGTTCAAACGGAGCTTCAGATGAAGACCGGCAGCCCTGCATTTCCCCCGGGTTTCATGCAGCAGCTTACGGGCATGCCTCAGATGCAGTCATCGCAGCCGCCTTTGCAGCGTGCTGCTATTCAACGACAACATGCACGGCGTTCTGGACAAGCCCTGACTCCAAAACTCGCTCCCGGGCAATCGCACTCTGATTTGGGGTTCACTTCCACCTCTCCCCAAGCGGGCCCAACCCCCTCCTCTCACGTGTCCTCGCCCTCTAACCTTTCAACCCGGTCACCGATTGCAATGCAAACAGGTGGGATGACCCCACCCACATCAGGCGTTCTTGCTCAGCCTCAGGGACAGCATTCCTCGCATTTCGCCCGTGGCCAGCAACAGTCACTTAATCCGGTAATGTATCAACCGCCACAACAAGCGTCGCACATGCAACGACCGCAACGTCCCGGCCAGTTCCAGGGTGGCGGCGGTGGTGGCATGCCCAAGCATGCGCCCAACAGCCAACCCAACAACCAGCACCAAAACCCACCGGGAAGTGCGGGTAGCGGCGGACCCGGACAGAACAACTCTGCCAACTCCGCATCTGCGTACTATCCCAGCCCTTTTCAAAAGCACATCGACCAGCTCGGCAAGTTCACCCCTCCCCCATCTCCCAAGCTAGTGGAACTTTGTCGTCCTAGGGTTAACTCGTGAGTACAGAACAGGAGTATGATACGGCGAATGCTCCGCACTCTATGCTTGACCAAAACGACATGGATCAAGATCACACAAGCGAACACGACAACCTCGACGCACACCACAATCTGCACGGCAACTATCCACCACAGCAGTACGACCAAGCACACCCTCCACCGGGCCAGGGATATGGTTATCAACAGTCCGGGCAGCAATCCCACATGCCGCCTCCTGGTCAGCAACAAATGACGCCCCAATACGAGCAGCAGCAACAGCACCTCACGCAGGGACAACAACAGCAGGGGAGCGAGGGTGGCGACAGCGACGCATATGCATCTATCCCGCACGTAATCGATCCGAACGATCCCATGCTGGATGCTGATCCATTCGGACTGAGTGCTAGCATGCACTACCCCACGTCGTACTCCTTTGAACAGGGTGGCGGCGGGAGATGATTTACGGCTGAGAGCTGGCGGTGCACCTTACAATAAAAGTTATGCTTCTTGGCCTCGACGAGGCCTGCGCGAACCGGAGTTTGTTTTGATTGTTACAAAAAAAGGGGAATCAAAAGTTATTCGAGACGCATGCAAGTTTATTTTTGGTTTGACGGAGAAATGAGGGATGTTTTTTTACAAACAAGAAAAGTTTTTCGCAGCGACGGCGCTGGTCTGGAGGGGGGCATGGCGGGATGTAAAACGGCATTAAGTTTTTGTTGCATTGGACTGTTGGCATTTGCTCACACTGCATCTGTACTCTGGAAGGCATTTGCATATTTAACATACTTGCGACGGGTTGCGACGAGTGAAGTCTCGTGCTAGGTAAGTAGCATTTGGTGGGCTTCGATGACTAGTCTTTTGATGAGATGTCGAGGCATGGAGGTGGCTTCAACGCAGTACAGATTTAATGACAAACTTAATGAACCATGTGATCCTGAGAAACCGTGAAATCCAGCATCAGAATCTCCGTAGCATTGGTGCAAGTACCCTCAACCTTAGCATACCCAAGTAGCACCACACGATTGAGGAAGCCTCGAGTCCAACAGTCCTCTCTCCGTAGCATTGATGCAGGTATCATCGCACATTTTCTGTCTAAACGTATACGAGCCACTGAGAAGCCTTCAACTCCGCACCAGTGGTGGTATTCCTCACGCACAGCCTACCCGAAACGCAAACTCGGCACTGAGCTGAGCAAGGAAAGAATCAAGCAAGAGGGAATCCACAGTAATCCTGTGTTTATTTTCAGCCGCCTCTCGGTGGTCGAAATTTCTTGCGTGACAGATCACATCAGTTGTATGGCATGGGATGAGGTGCGGATGTGTGGCTTCACTGCCTGGTCTGGAGTAGGAGCTGACCGCGAGAACACCATGATGTATGTGAATATCTTCGAGGACATGCACTCGTTCATACACAAAATCCCTCCTGTCTGCAACAACAACATCTGAATGCAGCTCCCACTGGCGATCAATCCGCGGTTATAACCCCCCACTGCTCATCATCATGAAGTATAGCAGCCAGAGCTCTCACTCTCTCTCCTCTTTCATGCCAAGCCCCGCACAGCAGCTTTTCGGCCGGCCGTGCACGCCAGCCTGCGCGCTCTTCGCTCCACCCGACTGCACAACTTTCTTCGAGTGATGGGTGTAGTGTGTTTGTGAAACTGCAGGAGAAGATGAGCCAGATCGCGAGCAAGGTACGATACCATCCTGCTGCCCGCAGCCGTGGCGCCGTACGGTCGATGGGATGATACAATTGCATTGGGGGACCACACGTCTTGAAATGCGATGCCGTCGCCAATGCCATGCCTTCATCACCTCAGTCCTCGACGGCCGCCATCCACCCCGTCCGACACGCGCGCGCAATGCTGACCCATCATCAATATAGAACCTTTACGAGCTCCTGGGTATGCAATCTCCCGTCCCGCCAACGCCGCGCGCATCCGAGCTCGCCGAGCTCAGCTGTGTCCATTTGATGGGAAGAGCTGGACGAAGACACGATCTCTGGCGCTGACACGTATTCAATAAAGGCAACGACCCGGAGCTCGACCCTAACAGGGCCCCGGAACCCCCGACCAAGGTCATGGACAAGCCTGTCCAGCGCACCGGCAAGCGCAATGCTGGCCCTGAGGCACCCGCCGCCCGCGATGCCGCCCGCCCCGCCGCTGGTGGACGTGGCCCTGCCGGTACGTGGTTTTCCTGGAAGTGGAGAATGTAGAGCAGAGGCGAGGAGATGAGAGTGAAGATTTGCGAGAACGGACGACGCGTGGAATGCATGGTGATGGATGAAGATTCAGAGGAGATGATGGGCGACGACAAATCTGGAGCGCATGACTAATACGGCTCCTTTGTACAGCTGGCTCAGTGAACAACCGCTCCGAGAAGCGCGACGACGGCCTCCGCCAGGACCGTCACCCCAACCGCACTAGGGGTATGTATAGCGTTTGTCGCAGATAGTATCACCGTTCCAAGACTAACAAAACCACAGAACCCCGTGAGCCTCGCGAGGGTGGTCCTCCCCGCGCTGGCCGTGGCCGTGGCCGCGGTGGCCGTGGTGACCGCGCCCCCAGGGCTCCCCGTGATGACCGCCACAGCCACACTGGCATTGGGTGAGTTTCGATCCGTCATATCTCAAATTTTCAACCTACTGATTTTCTTCAAGCGAACACGAGAAGCAGGCCGGTCACGGCTGGGGCTACCAGGAGGGTCAGTCCGAGTGGCAGGACGAGAAGGCCGGTGACGCTATGGCCGCCGCCGAGGCTAAGAACGAGGACGGCGCCGACCCTGCGTCCAGCAGCGGCCCTGACGGTGTCAGCGGTGCCCCCGAGCCCGAGGAGGACAAGACCAAGTCCTACGAGCAGTACCTCGCCGATCTGGCCGAGAAGCGCCAGGCCCTTGCCGGCGACAGCCTGGCCATCCGCAAGGCCAACGAGGGCTCCAACCAGAAGTTCCCTGAGGGCAAGGCCGTCGACCGCCCCCATGAGGAGTACTTTGCCGGTGCCGCCGGCAAGCAGCACAAGGCCAAGGAGAACAAGACCAAGAACGCTCTTACTCTGGACGGCCAGTACTACGCCGCCCCCGACACTGGCGACCGCAGCCGCGGTGGTGCCCGTGGTGGCCGCGGTGAGGGCCGTGGCGGCCGTGGTGGTCGCGGTGGCCGTGGCCGCGGTGAGGCTCGTGGCCCCCGCGGTGCCCCCAGCGGCGCCCGCACTGAGCAGCGCAGCGGTCCCCGTGGGGGTGCCATCAACACCAAGGACGAGTCTGCCTTCCCCTCCCTTGGCGCTTAAGTCAGGAAGTCCTCCGTTTTGCACAGTTTACTGCGGGACGTGAAATGCTTTTTGACGAGCAATGAACGTTTTTGATGTCATTCGTGCTTAGGGGGAATAACGAGGAGTCGACCAGTCAAGAATCGGCTCAAGCTCTGTCGTATCGGGGCTAGAGAACGGGAATCGAAAGGCGCGGGAGAGCTCAAAATTTTTATGGCTTTGCTGCTTTTTCCATACCGCGATAGTCATCTTTTCGGCACTGAACAGAAAATCACTTACCCCTTTCTAACTTATTATTCTGTGGTTCATCCATTTCTCATCTCCCTTCTTCCCATACGAGTTCCTATGCGACTCATGAGCGACATTGATAGTTCTTCAGCATGGTGGAGTAGCTGTTCAACACTCTTTCACAAAGACAGGCAGTCCTGGGCCATGGCAATTGGGATGTATGGGGCTGACAGGCAAGTAGTGGCACTGCGGTATGGAGGATGTGGAAGACGCAGCAGGTCAAGTGCCGAGGTTCTTGAACATAGCAAAATGTCAAGCGATACGAACAAAGCCTGATGAAGAAGATGACGACTAGCTTCCAGGAACCCACCTTCTGTCGTCAATTTACCAGTCCTCTTCGACCCATCAAGGTGCCTTGAATCAGTCTTGTCGGTCACCTTGTCGGCTATCGTCAACACAACAAGGCTTGTCCTTGAGCTTCACGTGTTTCGCTGCTGTTGCAATGCTAAGAGGTATAAGGTTCCTTCTGCTAGTCGAGGTCCACGCCTCTCGTGGAGGCTGTGCTACGAGTCGAGGAGATTTGCAATGATACGGAGGTACTGCTACAGCATATCCCCACCCATTCACTTCACACCTGTACGAGAGCTCTCCACCATCTCAAAAAACGGAACGTCTTTCACTACTTGCGGGCCGCTGGTAGTTGCTTTTTTGAGATAGTTAAGAGGAGAGTCATGATACCCAGCTCAGCAAGGCTTGTATAGATGAACAGCAGTGAGAGCTTTTTCAAGAAGGACGCGTATGCCGTTGGTAGCGATGACGATGAGTTCTTCGCAGCTACCGAGCTATCCTTGCTTCGATCGAATTGACTTCGCGGTGTCACGTAGGGATGTATATCGTGCATGGTGTCAAGGCATCACTCATGTCTGATCTGCCGGCTTGGCTGAGTAATAGATGTTTCTATGCTCGCAATCGTTAACTCCGTCGAAGACAACACATGCATGGCTAGGCAACGATCGCATCCACGTTGTCCGACGTAGCATGTCGAACAATCTATCGCAGACAAAGATGGCTTGTTGCCAAGTTAACCTTGTGTCTTTGATCGAAGCTTGCACCTGTCGAAGCCACCACCAAAACGTGCTAAACCACGACAGAGCATTTCAAAGCAAAGCAGTTTCCATGTGGCACCATTTCACGACACGTAAAGGTGGAGGCTTGGGATGTCTCCCCATTCTGTCCTTTGTCCAATGGCGGAGAATTGAATCCTTTCGAACCGCTCACAGAAGGCGGGTGTCAGCCTGCCAGCCTTCGTAGTTCAGCCTTCCGCAAACCAACGCTCGGGCACTGTTTGCGCTGTGGGGGATGGGCGTCCTATCACAGCCTGCACGGTCATCCTAGCAACTATCCTGCCATTTGAGCCATTCCATACCGCATGATCTTCAATCTTGGGCTTCTTGGGATCGAATTGCCGACCGGCTTGCGAATTGATAACCATAGCCACCACGAATGGACCGTATTTCTGGGAGCTCGCGGCCGCGCGGCCGCATGTGTTCGCCTTACAGGATAACGTGCGCCGCGCCGGAATACCAAGAACGTCTTGCGTGAGCAGAGAACGTCGGCTCTCCTCCAAACTCCCGTCTTCGTACTAGGTCCAATTCTGCGGTGAGCTGGGTATGCGCACCTGCTGTTGGACGAGAGAAATCGCAACATCCAACACATTTGCTGCGATAAGCGGGTGGCTTGTTTCCCGCGCGTGAGAGCTGCGCTGTTCGGTGTGCCCTGACAGCCGCACCGAAACATGTGTCTGACTTGCGCGTGCTGCTGGGCGCAGCACACACCTACCTGGTATACTTTTCTGCGCGGGATGGCTGGTCTTCTGGGGGAGGCTGCGCGAGGTTTCTTCGAGGGAGAGGGAGCGGCAGGTTCAGAGCTTCGATGCTTGGTGTCTGTCGTGGCTAGGGCTGACTATTGCTCTCGCGATGTGTATTACTATAGATGACCTCGCTGCTCCCTTATTTGTTCGGTCTTGATCAGCCTCGCTTTGTGTTTGTATTTGAGGATCGAGGGTTGTCTTCTTTTGGCTCTCTCTTTCTGTTCCTAAGATACAGTACCGTCTGGTCTGTTGATTGACAGCTCGACGATTTTGATCGTTCGTCTAGGTCGCTATCATTATGAGATTATCTACCACCGCCGCTGCGGCTCTGAGCCTTGGTGCGTTGTTCTTTTTGCAGATGATATGAGATTGCATCGTGCTAACACTTCAACAGGCTCAACTGCATACGCCCAACTTTCACAACAATGCTTCGATCAAGTATGCTACCAACTCAACATCCCACAAAGCACAGCGGACTCCGGCAGCGGCGACGTCTTCATCCAAATGTCAGCACCTACGGATTACGAATGGGTTGGCCTCGGTCAAGGCTCATCCATGAGCGGAGCCAACATATTCATCATGTACAAATCAGCCGACGGCAACAACGTTACCGTCTCGCCTCGATCGGGCTCTGGTCACAATGAGCCCTCCGTCAACAATGGTGCAGATATCAGTCTGCTCGAAGGCTCTGGCGTAGAGGGCAACACCATGACCGCCAACATTCGATGCGGTAGTTGTGCTAGCTGGAGCGGCGGCAGTATGGACTTCTCTGGCTCGAGCGCTTCCTGGATCCATGCCACTGCATCTGGGTCGACCATTGAGTCTGACAGCTTGGACGAGTCGATCAGCCAGCACGGCCGCGACTACGGCTCTTTCGACTGGGATTTCGCCGACGCAAAGGGCGGCAGTGAGGTCAACCCGCTGTTGGGCTCTTCTGGATCTTCAAGCTCTGGGTCTTCAACTGGAACTGCCAGTTCTGGAGGCGCCACTTGCACTCCTGCACCTTCGAAGACTCTTGCATCCGTCACCGGTACCTCTGGCTGCCCGACTGCATGGCCGACCGAATTTTCTACATCCTGGCCAACTGCCCGTCCGACCTGGGCCGCAGATTGCCACCCAGAAGGCTATGGCCCTGGCGGACGCGGACCTTACAGGCAAAATGTAGCCTGGCCGACTGACGCTCCATGGAGGGAGAACGAAAAGCGACAGCTTCCCGAATGTGACGAAGGCGACAGCTCATCTTCCAACGGCGGGTCAAGCAGCTCCAACCTCTCCCAGAACGGCCGCAGCGGCGCCTTCGGCGGCGCATCGCAGGAAACAATCCTCCTCGCGCACGGCGTGATGGCCTCCCTCGCCTTCGTCGGCCTCTTCCCCATCGGCGGCATCCTCATCCGCGTCGCCAGCTTCACCGGCCTGGTCTGGGTGCACGCCGCGCTGCAAATCGTTGCTTTCATCATCTACATCGTCGCCTTCGCCATGGGCATCTGGCTCGCCATCAACGGCCGCTACCTGACCAACGCCCACCCCATCATCGGCATCGTCCTGCTCATCATCCTGCTCGCCCAGCCCCTCGGCGGCTGGCTGCACCACCGCGCCTTCAAGCGCTACGGCCGCCGCACAACCGTCTCCTACGCGCACATCGGCATTGGCCGCATCGCTATCATCCTGGGAATGATCAACGGCGGTCTGGGCCTGCAATTGGCAGGGAATCAGGAGCAGAGCTCCATCATCGCTTACGCCGTCGTGGCGGCTGTTATGGGTTTCTTGTACCTTGCGTCCATCTTCTACGGCGAGAGGAAGAGGAAGAGGAGCGCTGGAGCGGCGCATGGAAGGCCCGCCTACCGCGGCCAGCCCAAGGAGATGAGCAGACATTATGAGGAGAGCAGTGAGGGCTCGTATGAGGTGCCCCCGCCTCCTAGGGAGTATTACTCCAAGCGGGATAGTAGACGTTGATGGGAATGAGAGGATTTGGGAGAGATTGATAATTTTAGAGCTTTTAACGATGGGATATAACAAAGACTGATACCCTCGGATGGGGATCGGATGGCATGGCATGGCTATTTTGACGACACTAAACAGATAACTGTATATACGATGAATTCCTTCGCTAAATATGCAAATGCTTCACGTCCCCTACTACGAGGGGAGACACATGAAAGGGGGAAGGAAGCAATGAGCTTTGAGGATCTTGTAAATAGCTGCACGGACAAAGAGAGCCGAGCTTGAGGCCAGCAAAACCTCCTAGAAGAACATACGTGGGCGGAATCGCAAAGGCGGAGTGCAAAGGATGGATGAGCTCGTGTCAGAGGTCGAGGCAACAAGGTCAAATGAAGTGCCAGCCTTGGCCAGCGTTTAGGATCAGGTTATATGGCCAGGATGTGGTAGGAAGATACAAGACTGGTTCGAGGTTGAATGTGGCGATATCAGCGAAATCCCGAGGCGGCTCTGATCCCCAAAGAAAACGATCGCCTGCCAACTCAGTCCATTGAAGTTCTAACGGTTCGGTCTCGTCTAGAGCTACCACTTAGATCATCGTACAACTCGTCTTGTCTTTGCATCACTACATTCATCAGGGCGTGATACGCATTTGCTAGCCCACGAATTGCGGTACTCGTATCCTAGCATAAGAGTCTGCATTTTGCAAAAATGGCCGCACAGAAGCGCCCATTGACCAAGTTGCCGGAGAAGAGACATAAGGCTGGGACACGCGTCAGTAAAGGGTTCCAGCGATCGGGAAAAAAGCGTACCTTTAATGTTGGACTCAGCTCAAGTTTGCCAGTGTCAATGTTCCGACTGACTAGCGCCTCGGTCGCCCAATCCAGGTCGCAGCGTACGGTCACGCATGCTTCTGTGAGCCAACGCCGATCCACATCCGGCAGGTTGCAAATGTGCTCCCTCAAAGCAGGCCAGATGATGAAATCGTACATTCGCCGATGACTGACGAAGAGCTGGCTATTGCTGGGTTTCATAATCTCGGGTAGCTCTTGGTACGTCTGGGGCGACGGCGCGAGCATCCATCTCCATAGTGTCCACTCGGCCCACATGAGGGCGTACTGTGTCACTGAAGTTGCGGGCTCATCTGACTTGATGCTCAATATCAGGGAAGCGATGATCTGTGAGAGCAGGGGCGCAGAGGCGAATGCTGCCTCGTCGTCCAGCGCTTCAAAGCAGACTTGAGTTCCACAGACCTCGTCAATACTTCCAAGGCTGGATGCAGCGGCCATCAGGTCGTTGAATGCGATATCGAAAGGTTCCGATGGAGCATCAGTCTCGTGAATGCATTGAGCTGCCCATGGCGGTGCTGTGAGGTTGCGCTGTTGCATCGCTTGCGTCGAAGCTGGCCAGTGGTTTGCGCCAATAGCATCAGCCAATGCCATATTCCCTAGTCGGTTGTGGGCACTAGATGTTAGTAGAGAGCCTTCAGTGGGGTCCAGATTGTGTATGTAGTTGTCCCTCCTGACAACGTGGTTCTGCTTCCAAAGGTTGCGATTGAATCTGCGCTGAATCCACGGTCGATATCGATCGATGTTCTCTGGTGGCTCTAAGTCGTAAGTATGGTACTCGTTCTTCAATGTCGATCCATAGTATTCTGGTGCGGGCATCAGTGCGGAATTGTCGTAGCTCGACGATGGGTCCACATTTGACAACAGGTGTGGTTGATTGAGCCTCGCGAATAGGTTTTGATTCATTAGTCCATCAGCTCGAAGTACTGTGCCGGCTATCACATCCCACGGACAGCCTGAACGAAGGGATGCCAGCAGTAAGGAACTGTCTTCATCCGATTCACGGGCCAGAGCTTTCACCAACGCTATGGCCTGAGTACCAAGCGATGACGTACGGTTTCGGGAGGCAATGTTCGATTGAGCGGATTTCAATGGTGGAACAGATGGTTGTAATGTTCCAACCATTGCAGATGAATCGATTGGTACGTTGCATGCCTGCAAAATGTGGTTATTGTCAAAAGTTTGCGCACGCCGGCGACTTTGGCTGCTTCCCTCAAAATTGGCCGTACTCGACTCCGTCGCACTGGAAAGGCGTTAGTGGAATAATAACCCATATTCATGCGGAAATGACCGCTGCGTTAAGTAGCTCACTACTGACCTTGCCTGTCCGGTTCTTTGGCCACTAATAGATTGGGCCACATGGCCCCATTCTTCTCCTGCCCGGAGGCGGGCCAAGATTGCGCTTGAATCGGAATTGCTTTCTGAGACGAGTGCATCAAGCACAAGTCTCATGTTCGATGATTCGTCATTGCGGGAGACCTGGCCCAAATGATCGGGTGCCTGGGAGATTTGCAAGTCGCTTTCGCGTGCGGCTGCTGGTGTACTGGTTTCAAAGAGAGTGTCGATCGCACCGACAGCTTGTGGAATGGAGTCGGTTGCATGGTCGTAATTCAAAACTTGCGTGGCGAGCAGAGACGTATCATACGAATCGCTGTTAAATTGATTCCTGGTCTGCAGGGACAAGCGTCTAGCTCTCGAGCGAGGGCGAAAAGATGATTCTGCTGGAGAGCAGGATGGAGAAGCCAGGGGATTTGACGTGTCTGCTGCGGCTTGTGCATTTTCCAGCTTTCGCCTCAAAGCTCCGGTTCGCGTCTCGCCTGAGAGCGCGGCAAAGTGGCAAGGTGCATGGCGCGCCTGGCACTGCTTGCATACGGGTCTGGTGCCATCGCACTTGGTGAAGTCAGTCTGAATGTCCTCAAGGTTGTCTCCAAGCAGGAAATTGCTGGGCCGTGAAGTACTTACCTTGACTTTCCTCCGTCGGCATTCGTCGCAGGCACACTACTTGCGTTGGTCTTGATCGAATTGGAAGTATGTCGAACGAGACAAGCTCTGCCTTACCTGTGTCAGGGCATCTCTGGGCTTTCGACGCTTCGGGTCGTGCTTTGATGCGAGTATCCTTGAAGAATGCATGTTGTGCTTTGTGGACCCGGTTGCGCGGGCCTGGGCTGGCGCTGGTGTAAAGTATCGAGCTATAACAGCTCTTTATAACTCGAGGTGCTTTTATGATTGCTGCTGAAGGCGGTGCCAACAAGACGGCGAGGCCACTTATATGGATCAAGAGCGCTAGTTGGTAGGTAGGTAGTAAGAGGCGAGCCTTCACCTTCGCCCCGCAGCTGATGACAACTTAGCAATGTAAACTGCTATGCCAAGCATTTGCTCGTTCCCTTTTGGGGAGACGTTACATTGGTATGCATACATCGTGTCACTCTCTAGGCATAGGTTTCCAGCTTGACAGTGAAGGTTTACTAACAGACGCGTTATTTGGCGGTATTACGACTCGCGCGAGACCGCCAGATTATATTCTGCTATGTAGTACTGTAATGAAAAGCATTATAAAGGAAACCAAAAGCACACTTGAGGTATCAGATCCGTCCGTTAAGGTCGTCACCGAAGAAAAAAACATTCTCCCAATCCCCCAACTCAGAGTTCAGCACAGCATCATATCACCCTCTACTTCTGCTGCTGCTCACCCTCCTTCTTCCCTCCCCACAAACTACCGACATACCCACCAGCACTCTGCAGACCGCCGGTGATGCCACTACCAGCAGACTTGGCGGTATCAGTGACCGTGCCAGCGGCTCCGTAAGAGCCAGAGTCGTCTTTACCGCCGCGCTCGGCGCGGTTGACGCCTTCCTTAGAGACGGCGTCGCCCAAAGGCTGCAGCACGCCGCCCTGGCCGACTTGTCCGCTGACCAGGTTGTTGACGCCGTCTTGAGCTTTGTCGATGGGCTCGATGCCGCTGACTTTGGTCTTGTCGAGGGTGTCTGGGGGAAGCAGAGTGTTAGCGGCTGTTGTCATGCTGTAGACAATGCAAGAACGGACCCTTGGTGGCATAGCTGGCCTTGTTGTCCTTGGTGAACCACTTGAGGTACTGGTCCTCGATCCACGGCATCCAGTTCTCGTACTGGTTGTGGTAACCCTCCTTGAGCCAGTCGAGGTAGCTCTTGCCGTGCTTCTGCTCCTCCGGCAGAGAGTCGAAGGTCTGCTTCTTCTGGTCTTCGCTCATCTGGTTCCAGCTCGAGCTGGCCGAGTCGGCGGCGCCTTTGAGTTGGTCGGTCATTTTGGTTTGTTTGGTTTGGTTTGGTCTGATTTGGGATGTGTGTTGGGTTTGTTGATGATACAGCAAGGGATTAAAGAGATCTGGTATAGTTCAAGCACAACAAAGTAACAGTAGTCACCCCCTGAAGAAGAGCAGCATCGTCATGTTTTATTATTTACCACCACGCGCCCACCTCTCACACAGAGTTCACGCGGACCCGTGGGCAGTGACGTCGATGTGCAGGGTCTCTCGCGATGGGCGAACGTTGCGATGAAGTCGAAGACCCATCGAGAACGCCCGCCCAAACCTACGGCTAAACTACTGCCTGCTTAAGCACCACCAGACACGTCTCGCTGAGATAGATCGTCATTCTTGGGTGAGTCAGGTAGCGCCCTTTCCAGTCCGTTGGGATATCTTGAAGTGCCCAGTGGGATGGTGTTTGACCAAGTTTCTGGGTGGGTGGCATGGGGATGGGTTGCTGTTGTGGGTGTGCACGTTTGAGCTAGGCCGTAAGGGCTCCTCAGACGTCATTCGATACAGATGGATGGCTGCATGTGTGGACAACATGTGAGTGTGGTTTCATGTGCCACGAGTTTATTGCTTAGGTTTGTTGCGAGCTTCCGATAAGTGTGGCATGATAGGGTGATTCAAGTATTTACAATATTATACAGACAGTATTTTACAGATGTCAGAGATCAAAGCTTGGAGTCAGCTTTGTAGCTGTCGGACTCTTCGATGGACAGCTCGTCCTCTGGTTGTACATGTTCAGGCTTGTCAGGCACAGAACGCTCCTCAAGCTCTGAGTCGTCGAAAGGAACCTCGTCGTCCGGGGCCTGCACGGTCTCATGGTTTTCTCTCTCGACACCCTCCTGAGATTCGGCGGCGCTGGCAGGCAGTCCGTCCTCAGACACGTGCACTGGCTCAGGTTTCTCCAGCACACTTGTGTCTTCCGACTGTGGGTTCTCCAGTGATATCTCATCCTCATCCAGATGTATGGATGACGGCATTCCCTCTTCGAGAACTTGAGGCCTCCAATCCCGGATTTCGGCCTTGCAAACCCTAGTCAATACATCGGCAACTGCCAGAGCCGGCTTGAGGAAATATTCTAGCACGTCGACATTCCTTTCGTATTCTTGCCTGATAGAGGGCTTGGGAGGCAGTTGTTCCTTCGGCGGAGAGCCTTCGGCAGGGCGGAAGCCAATCGAGATGTCCGTGTACCTTCCTCCGACGGTTCCGGCTTCGACTTCTTTGTAGCGAAGATATGTGCCTTCGGGCAGACTGTTGACGAGATTCTCGATGGCCGAGTTATGCTCGGCACGCATGGACAACGCTTCCATGTTCGGGAAGAAAAAGGTCGTCTGTGTCTGCTCGAATCGATCGAAGAGATAAGGGACTGGAATATCACGATTCTCAAACTCGGAAATGCTCTTGTCGTCTATCGACCGATCATGGGTCACCGCGGAGGGGATTCTGAACTCCACCTCAGACTCGCCTTGGAGGGATCTGTTTTCCCGCGCAGAATTGTTAAGAACCCTGGAAAATTTGATAATCTCCGGGTCGAAGTAGAGGGACTCTTTGGGTGCAAAAAAGTCGGACTGTCGATGGAGACGAAGATCGATGCTTTGGTCTGGTAATGGTATGTCGAGGACCTCTTCATGCAGAACGGCGCGCAAGCTTTCGACCTTTAGGTCTTTGCCTGAGATCTTATCCCCCGAGCTTCGAGAAAAGCTCAGCTCGAGCCGAGGAAACATGGTAAGGGCTTCAACACCCCGAAAAGTGAATGGAGAGGGCATGAAATGCGCAACCAGTGAAGAGGAGCGCGCCACATTGGTCTGGACACCTCGAAAATCGCCAGCTTGCTCCGTGTCGCTTTGGGATTGCTGCTTACCCTTCTTTGGCCTGAAGTAGGAGAGCAAGGCCTCAAACCCGGGCACTTGCTTGAGTAGCACGTGATTATTCACATTCTTGTCTGCATCGCCGGATGTTTTCTTGGCCTCTTTAGTCAGGTTTCCTCCGGCCGATTGCTCTACTCGCTGTAGCAGCTTTCCCAACTGGACGGTCCAGTATTTGTTCGTAATCGCCAATGGGTTGTGTTTCATAGTTCCCCAAAATGATGACCGCTCGAAGCCTCGTTTTATTCCATCGTCTGTCTGGACCAAGGAACCAAGAGCCCAGCTCATGTCGGCCGCACGTGTCTGCGTGTATGCTGCCGGTTTGGCTGGTGGAACGCTGGCTTCCTTGGCAGTTGATGATTTTCTCTTCAGTGGAAGGGTTGCTCGGGTAAATGATGTCAGTCGATGGCGGAAGTGAAGCCCATCTCCAGGAAACACTGGAACTAGAGCAAGCGGCTCTTTGGCTGATTCTGCCTGCTTGTCCTCTTGATACGCTTCAGCTGGCATTGTCTGGCTCCTGATTTTTCGTGAGGGAAGGTCCAGAAGCGCCAAGAGCAAGCGGCGCGCATTTTGCCTTTCAGCTGGATAGAAGCTGTAAATGCCGACCTTGCCGTTTGATTCTTGGATAAGCACAGATTGTGTCCTTTGTGAGATCAAATCTAGATCCTCCTTGCGGAAGCTCTTTAATGACTTGACTGCTCCTGCACTCCCTTGGCTCTGGTCGGAAAGGCCACTGAGATTGAGTACAAGTTTTCCGATGCGTAGGATCCCGTTCTCCAGTTGGCTAGCAATGTCTTCAGCATCTTGTCGTCGAGCTGTTATGCGAACAATTCCATCCGGTCGGTGAGGTCTCACTTCAGCATTGCGCAAGAGCATTGGGGGATGAATTAGCGATTCGAACTTAGGTTTTTGGCCATTCGGAGACAGTACGTCGAAAAGTATAGATAGCTGCCATGGCCGCATCTCCATCTCTATTTCGCCCAGTTGTTTCTCTTCTGAGTCGATGCCTACCTGCCAGGCAACTCGAAGAATGCGCTCAGCAGCTCTTGCTTTGGGAGTCGAAGAAGTCCCTTCTGGCGACGAGATTTCCGAAATTCGCCGCTTCTCTAGTGGTGTACGACCTGGTTGCCAACGAGACCTCGTGAAAGTGACGCTCTTCCTGACATTCCCTGGGATGCTGTATTCGAGGCTGCGATGCACGAGCAGACTTTGCTTCGACGAGAGCGATCGTCGGAGATACCGAGATAACTGCCGCACATTGTAGCTTTTCAAGAGTTCTTGGACCAGCCGATCGAACTCCTGTTGCTCCAGGACCGGCGCTTGTGGTTGTAATGCATCGATCGAAGCGTTCACTTCCTCCTCATCGGGTGCTTGGTCTGTTTCCGACAATGCGGCTCGAATTTCGGCGGGCGTCAAGGACAAGCCCTTCAGTCCTTCTTCTCCAAAGTCCGCATCCTTCTTCGACTCCTTGCTCTTGGCGACCTTGCTGTTACGCCCTTCAAGGACATCTCGGAAAATAACGATCTCCGATTTCTCTCCTAAAGAGCTGATGGCTAGTGGTTCTGACGTCTGTCTTTGCTTGCGCCCGGGCTTCCCTATGATACGCCCTCCTGGAGATATACGTTTGTAATAGATTCCGTCAACATTGGCGGCTCGCTGCCTATGAACGATCGAAAAGTAATGACGCGGAGCGAGTCGTCGTCGATGGGCGAGTTGAGGACACCGTAGATGCTGAAGGACAGAGCGGAGCTGACATCTCAGACATGCTGATGATGGCACGGCAGCGGCGGCGCCAGAGGACAACATGTGCTTGCGGCGGCGATTTTGAAGTTGAGATCAGACAGGCCAAGGGAAGAATTGCTGGCCGGACATGTGAAAAGTATCTAGCGAGTATGGGACTTTGGGAGAGCGTGCACGGTCAACTTGCCGCTTTGGGAATCCTATGGTGTGACACGGTCTAGCCTTCTGTCAATAACGAGCCAAATATAATACCGCTGGGTCTCTGCTAAACATCGTTGAGACTTCAGTCGTTTGTTCAGGGGCGCAGTGGCAATGTGCAAATCTGAATTGAACAGTCTTTCTCGTTGTGCGACCGCATCGCATCTAGAAACCGTCAGTCAGCATCTCCGCAGACCCCCTGTGCCTTCGCCACGCAGCAGCCTACGCGTCCGACGATCCAGCTGCGATACTACACTATATAGCTGGCAGGGAAACCTCAAGTGTTGCTGCGAACGGTTCGACTTACGAATTGTGTCATATACACTGGCCACGGTCGTCCCAGGCTCGATCTGCATCTGCTTATTACACACTCGAGAAGACTCAACGGTTGAGCCTGGCTCTGTTCGACGCCTATCCAGACACTCAGGATCACCAACATGTCTCAGGATCTTTTTGCAGCCTTTGGGGAGGCGGAGAAGGCACCTCCCAAACTGTCCGGAGCGGCAAGCCACAATCCTGCAGGGCCCCCTAAGCCACTCAACATGGAGGCTATCTTAAACGCCAAACCATACGAGGAATTCGGAACAGATCCCGTACCGATGGACGATGATGACGATGAGTTTGGTGATTTCGAGGATGCCTCACCAATGGACGATGAGACACGAGCCGCAATTCTGAAAGCTCGAATGGGCTCACCCCTGCCCAATCAAGATATGCCCTTCTTCGACCCGACTCCGGCACCCTCGAAAGTGTCGACTAAACCTCAACCTGAATCGAAACCGGTATCTAACCTTCCGTTCAAACCGAAGCCCGCACAGCATATCAGCGTGCCGACATCGTCGAGCAAAATATCGTCGTCGACGAGTCGCTCAGCCTCGAAGCCGGCATCAAACCTCCCTTTTAAACCAAAGCCTGCACAAGGAGACTCGAAAGCTGAGAATATCGGGCAGCATCCTTTTGCGGGAAGGATGGACATGCTGTTCGCCGATGACGATGACGAGTACGATGCTGGAGCCGATGATCTCAACATAGATCTTGCAAATGACCCTGAAGCTGCGATGGCCTACTCCAAGAGATTGATTGCAGATTCTATGGCTCATCAGAATCCCCAGACAGCAGGAACGAAGCCAGCATCGCATCCCCAAGCGCCTACTTTTGATTCAAAGCCAACACCCAACAAGCTGCAGAAGAAGCCACAGTACGCTCCGGTCAAAGACTCCAGCGTTTTGTTCGACGCCGACAACGTCAGCGAGGACGAGGACGATGACTGGGGCACATTCGAAAGCAAACCAAGTAGAACAGATGTCTCTCAAACCTCCAAGGCACCCGCCCCGACTCCTGGAGCATACGGTATTGACATGCTGGGCTTGGAGGACACATCTGCGCAATGGGCATCTTCTCACACAGCCTCACGCGGAGTCTCGACAAGATCACAGCCCAATCCAGAACCTGTCCAAACTCCCCAAGATGAAGATGCATGGGATGACTTCGAAGAAGCTGCACCACCTGCAACCCAGCCAAAACCCGCTGCTTCAAATCTTCCGAAATCTACAATCAACATCGCCGCTCCAGCAGATCCCGCCAATGAATCATCACTGCCGCCAACGAATATTCCTCCCCCTGCCATCCTGCTCTCGATTTTCCCCTCTCTGATCGCTTCGGCCCAGTCCGCCCTCTTCGATACTTTGACCAAGATCTCCCACGATCAAAGGCAAGAGTTGCTGAGCCATCCCGCCACCCACCAATTTTTGCGCGGCTTCATCGGCCTTTGTACAGTACTTGCTCATGTCATCGCCGGCCGCAAGCAACGCTGGAAGCGCGATCAATTTCTCGCACAGGGCATGCGCATCGGACCTGCGGCCGCAGGAGGCAAGGGAGGCATGAAGCTTGCTGGTGTGGATAAGTCCGAAGTTGCAAAAGAAGACCGTGAAGTTCTCGATGCGGTACGGCAATGGAGATCCATTGTCGGCAAGCTGCGGAGCGCAGTCGTTGGTGCGAACGGCAAGAGTTCAACAAAGCTACCTCCCGTGCCTGAGATATCCGAACAGATGCCGGTCAAGACGCTGAAGCCTCTTGAAGGAGGCATTGTGGCACCGCATGCGTGTGCCTTGTGCGGGCTGAAGCGTGACGAGCGAATTCCCAAAGTTGATGAAGGCGTTGACGACAGCTTTGGCGAATGGTGGGTTCAAGGGATGAATATGCATCTGCTCTGCAAGAATTTCTGGGATGAGCACAGCGCGAAGATGAGATCGCGATGATGAGACATGAGGTCCATTTGGTTTAGCTTGGTGTATGCATGGTTTACGGGTGACTATGATGTTGGCAATGTCAGGGGGTATCTTTCCGATAAAACAGCGGGACAACACCAGTTTACAACAGTCATTCATCTATGTTTTCATGTGCAAAGTGTATCATTCTCAAACATCTAAGTAAAGATGTACCGTGTTCCGATATGCTAGCCCAGTAATCCTAACCCTAAGCCCAAACGCCTCATTAACCCATCAGCCTTCGAGTAGAGAGACGCCCCTCATGCATAAGAGATTCGTTACAAAATCCAATGGACTTTTTATGCATGCTCAGAGCTCGATTCACTCTCAGTCTCGCTGAGATGCTCCGAGTCTGCTCGTCTCCAGGCATCGCGTTTCTTCGACATTTTTTGTGAAGTGGAGATCGATGAGGTTGTGGGCAGGTCCTTCTTGATCTACAGTCGAGCATTGTTAGTCATTCGTTGCTCATCGACTTGCTTCGTGAGACGTACAATGTCGGCACCATTGGCGTGTGGATCGATCATGCCGGGACCGTTGACCGTGAGGCAGACGTGCTGTGATGGGTCGCTGAAGAAATCGTCGTGGAATAGCACGTCTCCGCAGATTTGGCAGCGGTGCATGGCTGTAAGGGGCATTTCGAGTTGAAGTGTTGTGGTCTGTTGATTGGGTGTGTCTAAGGTTTGTGATAGAAGTGGCTTGCTTTAAGCAATGTCCTTTGGGTGGTGTTCGAAGAGGATACCAGAGTGTTGGTGGATTTGGTAAATGGATTGAAGTCTAGATGGTAGAAGTATCACTGTTGTATTATATACCTACGAAGATGATATACTTACGGCCGGGTGAATGCGTTGCTCAAACGGCGTGCTCCTAGTTCTGCTGAGTTGTCCAAGACTCATCTGACACAACGTATCGCACCATTCTGATGCCACACATACGCTGTATAAAGAAGGACGAAAATGTGTAGGAGCAAGAAATCTCGGGTGCCGCCGCGTGACGAAGGTAGGGCGTTGTTTCGAACAGACTGATGGACACGCGTTGATAAAGTCGCATCCGGCCGATTTTCACTCAGCTTTGTGCTTCCCATGTAGGTACATGTAGGCAGAATGCCTGGATGACGAGACTCCATTTGCATTTTGCCGGAAATGGATCTTCGATTTGTACACGATCCAGAATCACTCCATCACCGAATTTCCACCAACCTCTTATGGTGTGTTTCTGGCCCAAAGAGTGAAGTCGTCGTATCTAGATCCTGCTTGCTCGAAGCGCTCGCATCTCGCCGCCACAGCTCACATCGTACATTGTAGATACAGGCACATGATTTCCACAACCGGTCATCTTATTACAGCCTACAACTACACTTTGCCGGGTAATGTCATTCTTCAGGTTGGTGTCTTGTTCCGTATTACACTGAGAAGAAGCCGCAAGAAATTTCAAGACCACAGAGAGACCTAAATCGAAGACAGGCGCGTGCTATCTGTCCTAGAGATCAACCATTCATGTGTAGCATTGAACTCGAGGCAAACGACATGCTTTGAGTCAACATCTAATCCCGACTGATCATCAGATGTTTTCACGTGTCGGTGTAAACGCGCTTGCAATCAGATTTGCGTCTAGAGAGAAGCACCACATCTTGAGATCGGCCTCAGGACTTGTCCGATTTTTCATGCTCCATGGTATTGCAAAGACGATGAGGTTGGTGCAATCATGTCTCTTCGAGAGCCCAAGCTCCATCTCTTTCGTTTCGTTTCCAACCGCTCAGTGCATGTTCCCATGCTTTCTCCTTGGCTCCTTTCCTTCCATCTGCCAATGTCTCTTTAACAGAGTCGTATGTGGCTCCCTTGAGAGAGCCCAAAACCGCTGGCGTTCCCACCATCGTGGCTATTTGTAATGCGAGCTTCCATAAGCCCCTCCTCGACACGCAGCTTGCTCCTCTGGGATCGAATTGTTTTCGACCCTGCAAGACGCCGTTGACAAGTATTTCCTGCTTCCTTGGCGTCCAAAACGCAGACAGATTGCTCCCGCCAGCCTCGCCTCCCTGGGCTGAATACGCGAACTTTCTCGTGGTTGTTTTGACTTGGAACGGTCTGAAAACATGCCCTTCTCGAGATCCACGCCATCCATCCAAAGCCTTCATTCTTCCAGTCCTGCCAAACGCTCTCTCCACGGCCTCGCGCACCGTCTCAGCTTCCGGCATAACCAAAGTCCGCAGATAACAGTCCCCCACCTGCACTACCTTCCCAGTCGATCCCGTAAGCAAGCCCGTAACTTGCTTCAGGGCCAACTTGTCCGAACAACTCTTGCTCAGCGTGACAGGCGCATCTGGACGTGCTGGTTTCCGGCGCACCACTCCCAGGCGGTCAAAATGCCCCCGGCCAAGCATGTCCTCCGGGTTAGATGATGGTGCTGCGCTCGTCCAGGGCGTTGCGTCTTGCTGTGAAGCCATGGTCAACTCCATCGAAGCGTCGCCGCACGGCGCTTGCGAGCAGAACATGTGGATTTGGACGCCTGGTTTCAATCGAAAGGGCGGTCGAGGGCTTGGTGTGCTGTTTGCGTTTGCTTCGATCGTCTTGACTCGAGGCTCTTCCTCAGGTATGCTCTCGTCCGCCCAGTCTACCCATTCGCCTTTTCCCTCTCTTCCTTGTTCCGCAAGTAGCGCGCATTCTTCCAGAATCCACCTATTGAAGCCCCGAATTGCTAGCACTTCAGCGTGCCAGTCGTGTAGTACATTACCATTGACTTGCGCTACTTTCGATGCAGGGAGGCATTTCATGCCCGTCGCGAGGGATGCGCACGTGAGGTCGAGTGCATGCTGGTCGGTCGTTTCGTTGCGAGTTGCATTGTCGATCTCATCTGTGTCTTTGCCAATGGCCGTATGATTGCGATCTAAGCTGCACAAAGCAGGCATATCAGCCTCATGGTCCTTCGTCGGGTGTATCTCTCAGGTGCATGGGAACTTACGTCTACTCAAAACAATACCTGCCAAAGGCGACCACTCTCTGCGGCCGTCGGCAAGGGTGCGCGGTTTGAATTTGTTCGGTAGCGCATTGAAGGTGTTTAGAACGCAGTCGGCGATCGCGTCGGGGTCAGGGAGATGTGGTGGGGTCATCGTGTCCGGGTTTTCGTTCCATGTTGCGTAGAACGATGTTGTGTGTATGGCGATTATCAAGAGCCTGGGGATTTGGAGATGCAGCTTTGACCTTTTTGTTGCGAAGCCGAGGCGAAACACAAAACATAGAAAATGAATGGAAGTGCTACAATGGAGCATTCGTTAATCTATATATGCAGCTGTTTTGGGCTGTCGAGCATCCTGCTCTAGATCAAGTATAATGTTCTACTCAATCAATCGCAATTGATGTCCCTCCTTGATTTCAAGGCGATCGATTCGACCGCCTAGGGTTAGGGTTGGGGCAGGAGAGGCCCAACTACATATATCTAACCCTCAGCATAACGCAGCAACATTGTACAAGCATGCGATTATTTTCTGGAAAATATGCCGGATAAATCGACAGTACTAATCGTGAGTACAATCATGGTCCCAGCATGTCTGTGTTCTTTGTCGTTGTCGTCGAGTCTTTGATGTCCAATAAGTCTTTGTTACATGTTGCTTGACATGCATCATATATGATGACAAGACTGACAACAAGAGAAAGTATTAAGGGTATTTTGAAGTTCAATTCCTACTGTTTGCGATTCAATGTCTTCTCCTCGTGTCATCTCAACAACTGATCGATTATGCAAATTGACTGATTGACCTAGATACACATTGCAAATTCGTTCGCAGCCTGGACACAACCGGCCAGGATGAAAGCACTGGAATAAGCAAAGCAGTCACACGACCACCAGACTGGGCTGAAGACATTCTGTCCCTAGGCGTCTGCCGAGAACAGGCTACAGCCAGCATCCATCGCTCGAAGTAGTCATGCAACGGAGAAACTACATCTTACCTCCTACAGACACCGAGACTCGAGAAGCGTAAGGATCGTGTACCACGTAGACCCGGTGGCCATTAACGAAAGCTTTCGAGAGCCCAATTGCTTCGAAGAACATCTGGTCTCACCGAGTATACATACTCGCAAGACTCGTAAAATACCGTAGCGCGAAAACTGTCCCGCTAATGTGATGCCAACCGAGGTCGGTTTTCGCTCGCTAGAAGAATTCTACAGTAGTACCGATGCCCTTTCGACCATGTTGGCCGCAGTTGGCGTACCACTAAATCTACATTTTGTGGCCCCATTTCAGACCGCTGGCAGGGTCTCGGAAGATTGGGTCGAGCCATCCGAGTATGCCACATGCAAAAGAATCCGGACGAATGCTGTTAAGCCAATGTTTCTGCTATTGTGATCGTTTCCAAACACATGAGTTTTGATGCTGCCAAATGCCACTACTTGCTGGCCACACGATCACAATTCACATGCACAAACACAGTTCATCTATCAGCGATCCCAGCAGTAGTAGGCCAGCATGCCAGCATCCAGTGAAGGTTGAGGCATTTTGCGGAGAATCAGTCAACCAGATGCCATATGAGATCACATGCATAGCAACGACTCCATTCTCACCTCTGGGTCTAGCCAGCTGTTGACTCACCACGGGCGGTGCAGCCTCGCAACGAATGCAGCTGTTGTCCACTTGGGGCCACCGAACAGACAGCCGCCACCAGAAAATTCAGTGAGAGCCAGGTTAATGCAGGCGGGAGAGGCGGGCGAGCGAACGATTCACGTGCACACGGATCACTTCGCCACCGCATGCAAACAAACTGTGCCCGTGAAGTTTTTTTTTTTCGCGCTTCCTGCTCACCTGGCGCCGCAGCCCAACGTCACAAAAGACCCCACCAAGCTGCAGTGTTTTAGCGCGCGCCGTGCCAAGCCCTGCCCCTCGCACGCTGGTTAAATTCTTCATCTACCTTGCCATCCTCTTCTCTCAGCGTCCCCATACCTCGAATCGCTAAGCATTCGAATCTGGTGAGCATCACTTCTCATCGCCTCCATCGCCTCGAGCACGCAACTGACAGCGCCCGCAGAGAAAGACAGTACTTTCCAAACTACCAGAACAAACAAGAATCACTCAAGATGGGGTACGTCTGAGCCTGGAGCGCCCGCGACCGAGCGGCGGCCTCCCATCCATCACTCGAAACATCAAAAGAGCAGCGTCTGACAACAGCAACAGTAAGGAGAAGGGTCACATCAACGTCGTCGTTATCGGCCACGTCGATTCCGGCAAGTCCACCACCACTGGCCGTAAGCATCTCCCATCCCTGCGACCGAAGCTGAACACAGTGACTCACCAAACACAATAGACTTGATCTACAAGTGCGGTGGTATTGACAAGCGTACCATCGAGAAGTTCGAGAAGGTAAGCCGCCTCACTCCAGCGCTGTGCAGTCCTTCCATTGATGCATTTTCTGCACCGCCCTCCACCCCACCACCCCGCGGCGCCCGCTATCAGCGATGATAAGGCGTTTGGTGGGCTGGCGGGGCTTGGCGCGTGCAGAATTTGGTCTCAGCTGGGGCCACGTCTTCATCATGGAAAGGCTTCACATGTGCAAGCATCAGACAACATCACGAACACATCGCTGACTCCCATATCAGGAAGCCGCCGAGCTCGGCAAGGGTTCCTTCAAGTACGCCTGGGTTCTTGACAAGCTGAAGTCCGAGCGTGAGCGTGGTATCACTATCGACATCGCCCTCTGGAAGTTCGAGACCCCCAAGTACAATGTCACCGTCATTGACGCCCCGGGTCACCGTGACTTCATCAAGAACATGATCACTGGTACCTCCCAGGCCGACTGCGCCATTCTCATCATTGCCGCCGGCACTGGTGAGTTCGAGGCTGGTATCTCCAAGGATGGCCAGACCCGTGAGCACGCCCTGCTCGCCTACACCCTCGGTGTCAAGCAGCTCATCGTCGCCATCAACAAGATGGACACCACCAAGTGGTCCCAGGAGCGTTACGAGGAGATCATCAAGGAGACCTCCACCTTCATCAAGAAGGTCGGCTTCAACCCGAAGCACGTCCCCTTCGTCCCCATCTCCGGCTTCAACGGTGACAACATGATCGAGGCCTCCACCAACTGCCCCTGGTACAAGGGCTGGGAGAAGGAGACCAAGGCCAAGGCCACTGGCAAGACCCTCCTCGAGGCCATCGACGCCATTGACCCCCCCACCCGTCCCACCGACAAGCCCCTCCGTCTTCCCCTCCAGGACGTCTACAAGATCGGCGGTATTGGCACTGTCCCTGTCGGCCGTGTCGAGACCGGTACCATCAAGGCCGGCATGGTCGTCACCTTCGCCCCCGCCAACGTCACCACTGAGGTCAAGTCCGTCGAGATGCACCACGAGCAGCTTCCCGAGGGTCTCCCCGGTGACAACGTCGGTTTCAACGTCAAGAACGTCTCCGTCAAGGAGATCCGTCGTGGCAACGTCACCGGTGACTCCAAGAACGACCCCCCCAAGGGCTGCGACAGCTTCAACGCCCAGGTCATCGTTCTCAACCACCCCGGTCAGGTCGGCGCCGGCTACGCGCCCGTCCTCGACTGCCACACCGCTCACATTGCCTGCAAGTTCTCTGAGCTCCTCGAGAAGATCGACCGCCGTTCCGGCAAGTCCATCGAGTCCAGCCCCAAGTTCATCAAGTCTGGTGACGCCGCCATCGTCAAGATGGTCCCGTCCAAGCCGATGTGCGTTGAGGCTTTCACCGACTACCCCCCGCTCGGCCGTTTCGCCGTCCGTGACATGCGCCAGACCGTCGCCGTCGGTGTCATCAAGGTTCGTTTACCTCCATGAAGGTCCTCCACTCGCTTGAATGTTTACTGACCCACCCCTACAGGCCGTCGAGAAGACCGACAAGGCTGCCGGCAAGGTTACCAAGGTACGTTCCGATACACATCCACCCTCATACAAATCATGCTAACTTATCATACTAGGCCGCCCAGAAGGCTGGCAAGAAATAGATTAGTTCATGACGTTGCGGAAGCATGATCATGACCTTTTCTATTTCCTTGTGATACCTGCACACACTGTCGTTGTCGGTTGGGTAGTGTGTGTATGAACTGAAAAACAATTCGACAAAAAACTCTTTCCTTTGTTCCTCCTGCATGAAAATCACGAAGCGATGTCGATGGCAGTTTGCGATGGTCCTATGCCATCGAGCGAATTGACCTGCCTTTAGCTTAGATTTCAGCTTTCAGCTAAATCAAAAATGTCTGAGAGTGACCATACCTGTGCCGTTCTATCATATGTGTGCCATCGTGTGACTTGTGCCCGTCGAAGCGTCCTGCTCGCTGGAGTGTCTCATGTGGGTTTTGGAGTGTCGGTCACGTTGGCATACTCTGTTGTATGTGCATCACTGCCTCCTATGTTTAGATGTTCATGCCTCGTTGCGGCCTTGTGGTCCACAGCATAACCATTCTACTTGTGACCTGTTATGCATGTGTAGCCATGTCATGGACTTGCACTGATGGAACACAAGCAAGTACCATAGGATCTAATGCATGGAATGACAGTAAACATATTTGCTTATGCAATTAGAAATTGTTGTCGGAAATTATGCAGCTGAAACTGCTGTTGGACGGTCTGTGTGTAATTGTTCTATGCTTGGATTGCCCTCTCTCCACCTCTTCTGCGTTTGCCAGTAACGTCCCTCCCTTCTTCGATACCCAACAGAGCTTCCCTCTTCTTCTCACCCACGATATTGAGGGCGTCTCTAACCACCCGGCTTTCCACGCTGACCTTGTCTTCCTCGTACTCCTCCATGGGCCGTCCCACTCTGGCCTCAATCGTCTGCACCAGCTCAACGTCTCGCTGTCCCACCATGCTGATGGAAGTACCCTTCCTGCCGGCACGCGCGGTACGTCCGACACGGTGGATGTAGTCGTCTGGATCACGCGGTAAGTCGTAGTTGACGACGAGGCCTACGTCTGGAATGTCGAGACCACGAGCCGCGACGTCAGTAGCGACGAGAATGCGAGCTGCACCAGCGCGGAAGCGGGCCAGGTTGTTGACACGCTGGCCTTGCTGTAGACCGGAGTGGAGCGAGGTTACTCGGTGGTCGAGCAGGCGTAGCATGTACTCAAGCAGGTTCGCGGTGCTGGTGCGGTTGCAGAAGATGATGGTGGATTTCTCGACGTTCAGGGGAGTGAGCAGCAAGACGTGCAGGTACTTCTCTTTGTGCACGACGTTGACCAGCTGGTAGGTCTGCTGCAGGGTTGAGGGGATGGCGAGCTTGTCGATGTCGACTTCGCAGACGAACACGGGTGGTCGAGTCTTGGGACGGGGCATGTCTTTGAGAGCGCGGACTTCGGGCGTGACGGTGGCGGTGAAGAGACAGGTCTGTCTTTCGGAGGCTTTGGGCATGGCGCCGAGGCAGGTCTGAACGGCTGGGAGCATGCTGCCTTTGCCTGAGGCGAGGAGGCGGTCGGCTTCGTCCATGACTACGTATCTCACTCGCCTGAGACCTTTGATGGTGTCCTCGCCCGAAACTTCAATGTGATCGGCCAAACGGCCAGGCGTGGCAATCACGAGATGCGGTCGTTTTGCGAGGTCGAGAGCTTGCGTCCTCATATCTGCGCCACCTGTGACGAGCACGCATTTGATCCCCTGGCTGGCTCCGATCGCGACGAACTGCTCGTACAGTTGGAGAGCTAGCTCTCGCGTAGGCGTCAGAATCACACCAAAGATACCCATGGGGTCTCTAGCCCACTGCTGCAGAATCGGCACGGCGAACGCAACCGTCTTTCCGGAACCGGTTCGCGAGCCACCGATGCAGTCCTTCCCAGCGATGATCTCCGGGATAGAGGCTTTCTGAATCCTGGTAGGTCGGTGAATGGCCATGCTGGCCAGCGATTTGATCAGCCATGGATCGACTCCGAGCGTGGCGAAAGTGGCTGTCTCGCCCTGGTCGGTAGCGGCGGCAATGGATGCTGAGGCGGCCTCTTCCACCGCTGCTGGTGCGTTGTCGTCTTTGGGCGTAGGCTTGGGAACGTCCTTTTTCGCTTTGATCCTGGAGAGTCCCTCGCTGGGCATGGGTGCTGGCTTGAAGTCGTCTTCTTGATCTAGATCTCCGGCGTCCGCAGATACTCTTCTTCGCTTTTGCGGACGGTCGTTCTCGAGCTGTGCATCTTCAAAGTCGCGCACGTCGTCGCTTTCTGAATCCGAGGAAGACATTGTTGTGCGATTCACTGCACTCGCAGTTGGTTGGCGATTCTTTTTTCTATATCTTTTTCTTTTCCTGGACAGGCGAGATTGAAAGGTGAGGATCGCGCTTGGCAAAAGCCAGCCCTGAGGTTTTCTTCAGAGATCGCCCGCAAAAGCCTGGCCGCAAATTCTAGTCCCTCTTGCTTGACAGGCGCAACCAAACTTCTTGAAAGTAAACTTCACTATACCAAAATTGTTGTTAACATCATCTCTACCCCGTGTTCATTCTTGACAACACAAGACCACAATCATGGCGGAGCGCCCTGCAAAGCGCACCAAACTGCTGTCCGACAGCGAGTCGGACGGTAGCGACAACGAAGGCGTGAAGCTGCCCAAGAGCTCGAACAAAGCTCACTTCAAAATCAACGACGAGTACGCGAAGCGCTTTGAGCACAACAACAAGCGCGCGGACCTGCACCGCCTCGAGGAGAGATACGGAAAGGGAGCGCCCGACGAGGAGTCGGAAGAATCTTCCACCGACGAGTCTGAGGACGACGATGCCGACCTGGTCACCGCAGACCTCGATCAGGAAATTTTCGCTACCCTCAATGCGATCAAGAACAAGGACCCGAGAGTGTACGATGAGAAGATCAAGTTTTACAAGGAGTTCGATCCCGAGAATGTTCCTAAGGAAAAGAAAGAAAAGGCCATGACCCTGCAAGACTACCACCGCCAAAACCTTCTCTCTGGCTACACCGGCGAAGAGGAGGACAAAGACGTGCCACAGACATACAACCAGGAGCAGGATGCGCTGCGCCGACAGGTCGTCGGACAGATGCATGCCCTGGCGGACGGCGAGGATGAGGATGCCGACTCCGAGGACGACTTCAAGCCCAAAGCCAAGGGCGCGCACGACTCTGTGCCTGCTACCCAGAGCAAGAAGGCCAAGAAGCTCACCGAAGATGACATCGCAGCGGCCGACAAGGATCCTGAAAACTACCTTTCGAACTTCATGGCCGCGCAGGCCTGGCGCGCTCCAGGCACAAACCAACAGGCATTCGATTCAGATGACAGCGAGGATGAGGCTCGTGCTGATGCTTTCGAGGAGGGCTACAACATGCGTTTTGAAGACCCTGCTCTCTCCAACGAGAAGCTGCAGACCTTCTCTCGTGACGTCGGCAAGTACTCTGTCAGGCGCGACGAGGTCAGTGGCAGGAAAGCTGCCAGAGAGAAGGAACGCCAGAAGAAGGAGGCTGAGAGATTGGAGCGCGAAGAGGACCGCGCTAGACTGCGCAAACTCAAGATCGAGGAGGCGGAAGAGAAGGTCAAGAAGATCAGGGAGGCTGCTGGCTTGCGCGGCAAGGACGTTGACATCGATCAATGGCGGGATGTCATCGAAGGCGATTTCGACGACAGCCAGTGGGACAAGGAGATGCAGAGACGCTTCGGCGAGGACTACTACGCCGTTGACGAGGGTCAAGGCTCGGACGTTGAAATGGACGGCGCGGATGGCAAGAAACACAAGCCCAAGAAGCCCAAGTGGGACGACGACATTGACATCAAGGATCTCGTCCCCGAATTCGAGGACGAGGAAGCCCGCAAATACACCCTCTCTTCCGACGACGAAGAAGACGGCGGAGCGCCCATCAACGCCGACGAGGATGAAAGTGGCTCAGAGCAAGGCGAGGGCAAGAAGCGCAAGACAAAGAAAGACCGCTTGAAAGAGAAGGCTGAAGCAAAGCGCGCCTCTCGCAAAGAACGCCGCGCCATCGAGGAGATGGTCGACGCCTCCCTGCCCCTCGCGCACCCTGCTCTGGCGACCGGCTCCAAAGCGCCCGTCACCGGCTTCCGCTACCGCGAAACATCACCCACGTCCTTCGGCCTCAGCGCGCGCGACATCCTGTTCGCCGACGACTCGGCCCTCAACCAGTTCGCGGGTCTGAAGAAGATGGCGACGTGGCGCGACCCGGAGCGCAAGGCGAAGGAGGCGAAGAAGTTGTCCAAGAAAGGCCGTCTGCGCCAGTGGCGCAAGGACACTTTCGGCAAGCCTGATGCACCTGAGGGTGGGTTTGAGTATGTTCTGGGAGACGAGGGTGGTCAGGCCGCGGAGCAGGAGGTTGCGAAAGGCGAGAATGGGAATGTCAAGGATGGCGCGAGGAAGAAGAAGAGGAGCAAGAAGCGTAAGGCGAAGGAGGTTGAGGCTTAAGATTGGGGGGAGTTTGTATGGTTAGGATGTGTAATTGAGATTTTGAAGGAATTGATTTTTAATCGTCATGCTAGATTCGAAAGTTCTCGAGAAAATGTCCTGCTTGCTGTGTTGAGGTTCTGTGTGTGTGAGTTGCTCGAGCGTCGGGTTCATTTGGTCTGGACTGGTAGAATCGAATATAGCACAGATAACGAGACTGCATAAATCTGGCCTGACAATCGTGCAGACAGGAAGCCGTAAACCGGTTGATTTAGCCCTATTTTCTCTCCTTTCTCAATGCTCAAATCAGAACTCATAGAACGAGATCGTTGACGCTCTCATACCTACATGTAGAGACACCAGACGTCCCCAACAACCATGCCAATGATATCAACACAGAAACCTACCAGCAGGCGACGCCGGGAAACGAAAGAATACGCAAGTTCTGACGATCGAGCGGACAGGGTGCCAGAACCGACACAGCCATATTTCTCAAGAACGAAAACAAGAACCTCAAATAGTGAGACCCGACTGCCACGAGACTCGTCTACCTCTCTCGTACCAAGAGAAAGCAAAACTTCCCCAACAGCCACGCCAATTAATTCAACACAAAACAACGAAAAGACAACGACGGGGGATTGAATGACAAGACTTCGTTCATGACAAAGCGACGTCCCACGTTGCCAATATGTCTTGACACCGGGAACATGATGTAAACCGGTTCTTGCTTTTCTTGCCGACGGCTAGTTCCATGACAACAGCACAATATAGAATAGGACCGAACGATCCAAGGGGAACTAGGAGACACTGCCACGATTTTTCTTGGTGAGATACATGCCATGAGACTGGGAGATGAGGGAGAAGGGGGTGTTCGTTCGAGATGAAATATGCGTGGTCTTGGGATATTTACCTCGTTTGCATCCCTTCCAAAGACATGTTGTACATTTGTTGTGGGACGTAAGGGAGGGAACAACAGGACCACCTGATCACGATACTTGCCGCTGGGTTCAGCCTTCTCAGCCTTCTCAGCCTTAGCCTTCCTGCATGATGCGTTGGAATATCAACAAGAAGAGAGCTAGGCTCGGCAAACGGACTACACGAGCTTCTCATCACTCGTTCACGCCCACCTTACCCTCGATCATGTGCGACGTGTCAAACAAGATCTTCAAGTGTGGATCTACAGGGCTGTCCCTTTGGGTTCGTGCCCGGATCGCGTAAGGCTGCGTTGTTCCTCCTCCCTCTAGCCTTCTTGCAGACCTGCTAGCGGAACGAGGGACGAGTATGAGGTTAGGCATGACGGTAGTAGCGTCCACGGCGAGGGCGAGAGCGCCCTATCGAAACGAAGGCCAGATAAAATGACGCATAATTAGTGATGCAAATCAACATCAACCGTTGATCAATAACTCGTTAATCAACGGTTATTAAACAAGCTATCTCAACTTATTAATAATAGGGGCTTAGCCTATCTAGGAAGGTATAAGCGAATATTACCTATACTAGCCTAGGGCCGCTAAAGTAATAGAAAGCTAGTATATAGGTTATTTCTACCTACTATTTAAATAATAAATATCTCTACTAATATAATATTAAATTACTATCTTTTTTAATTAGAACTTAGCTACTTTATCTATAAAAAGATCTAGGTAAGCGGATATATACTAGGAGGAAGTAACTAGGAGCGTAGTAGAAGGCAAATCCTAGCCCTAAATCACCTATAAATACTACTAGTATAGCTAGTTCTTAATTAATAAAGAGCGTATAATTTATTACCTCTTACGCTACCCTATACTACCTAAGGACCTCCTACCTATTTATTAGCTAAAGCGGCCTCTATAGGAGTAATAGGTACCTTAAGGGTATAGGTATAGGCCTAGGCCTTAGCCCTTTAACCGCCTTACTCCTACTAAGCACGCTCGGTATACTAAAGCCTACGTACGCTAGATCTACGGCTATAGCCTCCCTTTAAATACTATAGATAATAACCTATTTAGGTCGTTTATAAATACTCTTAGGCCTATATTTACGCCTCCTTTACGCTATTAGCTATCTACTACGCTTCTAAATACTACCTACGACGAGATCTACGAGGCTACGTAGCTAGTAATCTAGTAAAGCTACTAAATCACCCTTCTTACGGATAGATAGTCTAATCTACGTAGTGAATTAATAGTTAACTACCTAGTAGCTACTCCTATATCTACCTACTTTATTAAATTAGAAGAGGCCGAAAGGGAATAGGTATATAGCCGACTAGCTAGCTAAGGGCATTATAACGATAATTAAAGAGCTAGGCTACGAGCGAGTAATCGGTTTAACTACGGATAATGCCTTAAATATAACCTCCGTAGCTACGCTAGTTTAATAGGAGTATCTAGGCCTTATTATACTCGGTTATAATACCTACTAATTAGCCTTATTAGTTAGTAATCTATTTAAGGCCTTATAGGCCTTATCTAAGGCCTTTAATAAAGTTAAGGCCGTAGTACGGTACTTTAAGGCCTATCCGATAGCTATAGCCTTATTAATCTATATTATAACTACGTAAGGCCTTAAATATAAGGCAATCTAGCTGCCTAGTAATATACGATAGTAAGGCAGGCTATATTACGTAAGATCTATTACTATAAATAGGACCTTACTTTAGGCTATTACCTTTAGTAATAATATCCTTAGTAGTAGGCCTAGACCTAATAAATAGGTCTCTTAGGAGGTAGTAAGGAATAAGATTATTAAACCCTCCTTTTAGGACCTTAGTAGTTAAATTAAGGCTATCTTAGAGCCCTTTTAAAAGGTTACTATTACCCTTAAAAGCGACTAGCCTCGCTTATCTTATATCTACGCTAATCTTAGCTAGCTAAGGTACTAGTACTTTAAGACTAGCCTATTTAAAGTAGGTAAGATAGGCGAGATTATTAAATACCGCTTTAATAGGCTATATTATCCTTTAATAACTATCGCCTTCCTTTATAACCCCTAGGAGCGTAATAAGAGGCCTTCGATTAAGGTTACTAATAACTAAATAAAGACCCTATAGCCCTTCTTAATAACCTACTATAATAACGACTAGCTAAAGGCCTTAGCTATCTATAGCCTACTATACTACCTACGTATAAGGAGGTACCCCTTTAATAGTGATTTTAAATAGGTATATACCTTAATAATAATACTAATCTAATAGTAGGAGTTAATCTACGGCTTATCTTATCCTAAACTCACTTAATTAGCTATTCTTTTATTAGTAATAGTACCTATAATAGGTGCTATAGAGCGTAATTAGTTAGCCTATTCGTTTATCTATAATCTACGTAGAAATAGGCTTTATTATAATACGGTAAATAAGCTTATCTATATCTATTAGAACCTTAGGATACGTAAAGAGGCTAGTAATTAATAGGCTAGTAATAAGGAATACTACGAAGATTAATTACCTAAGGCTAAGGATGAGATAGATATAGATATAGTATTTAAACCACTTAGTTTAGATAAGATAGGCTAGTTTAATGAACTTATTAATTAAGATGCTTATATAGATAATAAATAAATAATGAGATCGACGATCTATTGATACTAAGACCCCTCTCTTATATTAATAATAACGTTAATAACGGATAAATCAATATCAACGGTTGATTTATCTCGGAGGCCTGTTGATCAACATCACTACGCATAATACACACATGGCGCCGCACGCTGCTAGGTCAACTCTCGTCCATCCACGTGAGAATGGCGTGCGAGAAAGTGGGCTCCCGCCAACCCGCAAAACCCGCACACGCCCGCATTTAGGAAGACGCCCGCACGCGGTCTCCATCGTCAACGACTGGGCGAACCAACCGACTAACGGTGACGCGTGCGGCACACAAATCGGACAGGTTCGAACTGACAGGGCTGACACGACATGCGAGAGTGCGCTGGAACCAGCCGACCTCGACCGGGGCGCGCGGTTGACGAACAGGCTCAGGTTTATGAGAGAGAGACGGCCACGAGTGGTTGGAAAGCAGGGCATAACGCCGCGGAGGCACGCAAAAGACATTGAACGAGGCGCAGTTGGGTGCAGAGAGATTAGAGCTGAGCGCAGCGCACAGCAAATGAGCGAGCGGGGCGCTCGGACGAAGAAAGAAAGCCAGGCTTTGGGTTGGGTCGGCTGGCGAAGCACACCTCATCATCCGCGTCCAGAAGGAGAGAAAACGGACGGATGGGGGTGGGCGGCGACTTGGCGGTTTGGGGAGCGGGACCCAAGAGATTCCGCTGGACAGCGCTCTTGGCTGACTCTTTCGCCCAGAGTCAGAGGTCGGGACGGATGCATCGCCACCGCGGACCAGATTCTTGGCTGGCTCTGGGCGATGAGGTGAGGACGCGAGGGGTGTGTGACTTGCGAGACTGGATTTGGTTTTGCCTTTTTGATTTGATTTGTGGCATGCTGATAGCGTGGGTTGTCTCGTCGGCGGGGTGAGAGTCGTGGTGAGTGGCTAGTCAGGCAGTTGTTTTGTAGAATATACTTGGCTGCTGCTATCTACCTTCAGTTCTAACAAAAGCCGCTTCGCCTCTCTCGTCTGTGACTAGCAGGGCCTTGCTGAGGGGTATGGTAGTGTGCTGCGTTCCTGCAGCTCTGAAAGAGAGGCGAAATTGCCAAGTGGCAGAGGGAAGACGGAAGACTGGCAGATGTGAAGCAGAGATGCTGCAAAGCACTGGAGGCAGAGCGAGAGAGCAGCACAACTCCCCTGGTAAGCAGCAGTGCAGACAACACCGCGTGGCACAAGAAGCAGCCGCCAGTCGTCCAATCTCCTCCGATAGGCGGGGAAGGAGGGACTCGCCAAGGCAGACCGCCAAGCCGCCAAGGCAGGAGCGATCCAAATCGGGCCTAGCGGGAGGGCGGGCAGCCAAGGACTTGGACTTGAGAACTTCCACCGGCAGCGAGACAGCTGCGCGACGGCAAGCCCATGCCCGCTGGCCATGTCGTGCCGCCGTCGTCCTTAAGGAGCTGCCCTCGCTGGTTCGCGCGCTGCCCAGACTTTCCGCTCTCCTACTGCCTCTCTCTCGCCTTCTTGCCCCCCCGGTGCCTGCAAAAAAATCGTCCAGCACCCCCATCCCATCGCTCTATTCCACCCACACGACTCCTGACCGCTGCACGTGCTTTGCGCTGTTGTTCAGCGTCTACTTCTTCTCTTTTGTCTGAGTGTTTGCTCCTCCAGCAAGCCGAACTTGAGAGATATCTGCCAAGAAAACCGCTTGCCAAGGCAAGGACTTTACCTCCTCCTTCAACACCCCCCCATCGCCAGCGAGATGGAACAGACTGTAGCAGAGGCCGTCGCGGCCGCAACTCAGCAACAACAGCAGGCCGCCCAGCAGGCCCAGCAGCTCATCAGCCAGCCCTCGCCGCCGGTGCAGCCTGTGCAAAATGCGCAGAGCTCCACTATTGACAACTTGACCTGTCAGTGGCAAGGCTGCGGCGAGCGATGCGACAGCGCCGAAGCACTCTACGTAAGTTATTCTATCCATTGCCTGTAGTCTTCTGCGTTGCGAGATGTGTTGCGTTTGCATCTGAAAATGGTGTTCATGCTTCGTTACTCGGTGGCAAAAGCCTCTCTTCCACGTCTTCCCAGCTAACAATTTCCAGGACCACGTCTGCGAGCGCCATGTCGGTCGCAAGAGCACCAACAACCTCAACCTCACCTGTCAGTGGGGTGCTTGCCGCACCACCACCGTCAAGCGTGATCACATCACCTCTCACATCCGCGTCCATGTGCCCTTGAAGCCGCACAAGTGCGACTTCTGCGGCAAGGCCTTCAAACGCCCGCAGGATCTGAAGAAGCATGTGAAGACTCACGCTGACGACAGTGTCTTGATGAACTCCCCTCAACCTGGCGCAACAGCGCGCGCCAACGGTGGCAATGGTGGTCTCGGTGCACAGAACGGGAAGCGTGAGTATCCGTCGCACTCTCCCTCTGACCCGGAGGCTTACTTGGTTGCGCGGCTCACAGCGGGTTCCTACTATGGCGGCCCTAACGATCAAATGAACCCCTACCCCAACTACCAACCTCAGATGGGTGGTCCCAACGGCGCGGCTCACTACCAGCCCAACGGTGCACAGTACGCTGGCTACGGCTCCGTCTCTTACCCCAACAACAACGTACAGGACATCCAGAGCATGGACACCCGCCGTCGCGCCATCGAGGCTCTGAATGACTTCCTCGGTGATATCAAGCGTCGCGCTATCGACCCCAGCTCCTACTACGATGTCGGCCAGAGGCTTCAGAGCAACTCTCTGCCTCTCCCCGTTGCTTCCGGCAACGGCTACAACACTGGCTACAACAACCAGTCCAACTCCAACTCGTACGGTGGCTTCAACACGGCTAGCCTCATTGATGCATTCTCCAACAGTGGCTACAACGTCGGTGGCGCTGGTGGCGGTTCTGGTGGTGGAGCCAATGTTCACGGCCCTATGGCCCAGCATGGCTACTCGCTCCCGCTTCCTAACGCTCGCTCCAAGGGTGACCTTCAAGACATTGACCGCTTCCTCGAGCAGCTTCAAGCCACTGTCTACGAGACCAGCAACTCGGCAGCCACTGCCGGCGTGCAGCAACCCGGTGTTCACTCCCAAGCCGTGGATGGCTTCGGCTTTGGCAACAGCCACCAAAACTATAGCCGCCCGAGTAACAGCCCTCCGAGCATGAACTCGAACCAGGGTTACTCTAGTTCCGGTACGATGAGTAGTGTCGCCGGCAGCATGCCTGGCATGACTTCTTCGGCATCAGCTTTGGACACACCAGCGCTGACCCCAGCATCAGTGTCATCTTACAGCTCCGGCCACTCGCCCATGTCGAGCCACGGCCGCTCCAGCCTCAGCAGCATGAACGGCAACGCCATGTACCCCAACCTGCCCTCAGTAACCGGAATCTCCGACATTGGATCTGGCTACCCCACCACCACATCTGCTC